>JAHWFP010243751.1:47031-132963 GCA_023313725.1 Lithobius niger
CCCCGCTCGGGCCCCCCCGCGCCCCCCGCCGGGGCGCCCCGCCCGGCCCCCCCCCCCCCCCCCCCCCGGCGTTGTGGTGTCTTGTAGATTATCTCGAGGGGATTCCATAGATAGTTCAATTTGTACTACTATGAATGACTTATGTCCCACAATTCAAGCGTTTAGTCCGATCTGCAATCATTTGTTGGTCAAGCATCAGATAGGGGTCACATGGGAGCGCTGGCGGGCCCCTTGGAATATTTCGTGAGGTTTTCATGCTAAGAATGACTTGTGTGCCAAGTTTCATGCTTTTAGCTCGATCTGTAAGAATTTGTTGGTCAAACCTCTATGAAGAGGGCACAGGAGAGCGCTTTGAGGGTTCCATGGCTTGATCGACTTCTACTGTTAAGAATGACTTGTGTACCAAATTTCAAGCTTTTAACAAAAATTTGTGGGTCAAACGTCATTGTGGGGGCACAGGGGGTGCTGGGGCCCGTTTAAGGGTATTTCATGGGAGTTCCATGGTTGACTCGATGACTTGTGCACCAAATTTCGTGTTTTTGGCTTGATCTGTAAAAATTTGTTGCCCAAGCCCCTGGGAGGGGGTGCAGGAGTGGGGGGGGGGTTGCTGGGGAGAGGGAAAGGTGATGAAGGCACTTGGGGGTATTTCATGGTGGTCCATGGCTGGTTCAAATTTTACTGTTAAAAAAGACCTATGTACCAAATTTCGTGTTTTTTGCTCGATTTGCAAGAATTTGTTACTCCACTTAATGATTTCTGCCCAGTGCTCTACAGTAATAATTGCTGTCCGACCGACGAGAATACTGCAGTCACATCAAAATCGTGTTCAAAGGGCCCTGGTCGGTGTTAATACCTATATTTTAAGCTATACAAATTGAAAATCTGTTCATGGATTCAATCTCTATGATTGTGCGAGCAAATGTTCTAGCCCATTTGGCTTTACGTGCCAAGAATATTGTAATTACAATAAAATAACTCGTGAAAGGCCCTAGGCTTTGTTCATACCTACGTTTTAAGCGATAGAACTTAAAAATCGGTTCAGTGGTTCAATCTCCAGGTAAGCCCAAAGAATCACAAGGACAACATTAATGATTTCTGCCCACTGCTCTACACTAATAATTTCTCTGCCGACGAGAATACTGCGTTCACAGCAAAATCCTGATCAAAAGGCCCTTGTCGGTGTTAATACCTACATTTTAAGCTATACAAATTGAAAATCGGTTCATTGGTTCGATCTCTAGGTGAGAGCAAAAATTCCAGCCCATTTAGCTTTCCGTGTCAAGAATATTGTAGTTAAATTAAAATAGCATGCGAAAGGCCCTAGGCCTTGTCCATACCAACATTTTAAGTTATAGAACTTGAAAATCGGTTCAGCGGTTTGCTCTCCATGTGAGGGCAAAGAGTCCCAACAACAACAACAACAACAACAACAACAAGAAATGGCCGTACTGTGGACGCCGAACGGTTCGATTGTTGTCATTAAAATTTGCAATGCAGTGAAATAGTTACGACACGACCCCAAATACCGAATTTAGTCGCTCTGTTTAAATTCTGGGCAAAACTATAGGAGTTCAAAGTTTGACGTTTAACATGGAAGTTCATGCTGAGGCTTACATAAGGACGCTACCGCGGTCCTTGGTGATTGTTCGGCTTGCAGATAAATGCTTTGATATTAATATTGTTAATAATCTACAGAAGGTACTTTGGGCAACAGTTGTACGCTATGAAAGCATTTCTTTCGGCGGCAGTCCAACCCAGTAATGGATGTAGTATTGTATAGGATTTCGCCCGCTTTCCGAGTGCTGGGATCTAACAATGTCGAGGGCGCGCAGCACCGGAGCCATTGTTGGATTCCAGCATGAGGAAAGCGGGCGATATCCGTCTCACCCGTTTTGAAGATATCAGTCCGACGTACATTGTTGAGCGCGAGTGGAATACATTGTTGCGTTTAGCCAGAAGAAAGGTTTGTGTGGAATATTCGTTAAGACGCAATACTACACACAGCGAAAAAAAGCAACGTTTGATTTTGAAAGCGGTAGCAATGCAGTAATTAACATGAATTTCAACGATTTTTTTAACGTTTGAGATGGTGTTGTTTTCCAAAATTGTTCCATTTAATCGATTATATTCGGTTCCTGTATTCCTTTTCGTCATTTAATGAAATCAACGTTTGGAAAACAGCAGTTGCAATGTTGTGAATTGCTGAACGTTTTTATTTTTGTATCTGTTAGGTTTTTTTTATTTGTTTCAGTAAATTTATTACATTTGTTTGTTTTCTTCCACTTTTCATTTAACGCAAACGGGGGCTGGGATCCACGTGGAGTGCTGGGATCCAAGATCCCAGCCCTCCTTCGTGAATCCCAGCACTTCTCGTCCTTGTTCATTGTTGCGATCCCGTCGTGCTGTATTGTTATAAGAGGACTGAGAGCTTCAAAACGGGTGAGAAGTTTTATTTTTAGTAGGCGGTATGGCTGGCTCACATCTTTAGTGTGGGATGCTTAAAGAGGCTGCAAATAACTAAACAGACTTTAAATACTGAAACAAACGAAAGCCTATGAAAATAAATATGATGTGTAGCTTAGGCCAGTCTCACACACACACACCCACAGCTGTCATGATAAAATTTACGTACAAGGCAGTGTTGCGTTGTGGGTGATAATTTTTCCAAATTGTCTTTTACATAATATTCCCAATTCTCGAAACCAGGGTAACTGGTATACGTATTTAGGGCTCTTGTTTTATTTAGGACAATCTTACCGGTTTCCAGTTTTAATCTAAATGATGCATTTTGTTCAACATACTAGTGATGCCTCAGCAGCGTCAAAATGCTCGCCAACAATGATCACTAACAACAATGATCTCCCACAATGAACGTTGTCTTGTCGGTAAATTGCATTATGTCCACTGTGTGAGTAAAATTTTGTGGTGAGTACCTTAGTTTGAGTGATATTGTGGATATTTTAATTGTATTACGTGTCTTTTTATTCTGATGAAGACTTGTTTTCCTACACCGGGTTTAGCTTCACCATGATTAAGAACATGTTTAGCTACACCACTTTGGAGGAACTTATTAGGAAAAACGTGTAAAAAAATTACTTTTCAAATCATAGGTTCAACAACCTCCCTAATAACCTGAAAAATATCACAACGTTTAATGAATTAAAAAACAAACTGAAGATAAACTTCTTGAAATCAGGAAGTGTTCATTTAAGCCTATAACTATATATATATATATATATATTTATATATATTAAGAAACCACTGCACCACGATGCTATTCTTTATTTTATAAGTGATGAAAATCATATCTATGTGTGATGCTTATTCTAATTGTACTTATTGCTTTTAATATTAGTTTTCTTTTATATAACGAGTTTTTCCTTTGCAAATATAAGCTGTAGATAACACTAATATAAATAAGCGTTTCACATGCTTCGTGTTATCCATTTAATTAATAAAAAAAATAAAAACTAGTTGAGTTTCCAAAATTGAAGTTTTGTTTACTATGTCCTGAGAAAACGAGCATCTGTTTGCATTTTTTTTTTTGCTACGATTTGTCCTCACTCAACCTTGAAATATTTAGCTTTTCTTTTAACCTCATTGAGTGTTTAGTAACTAAGGGAAGTATCGTTTTCTTGTAACTAAAGGATTAGCGAATATCTTATCAGATATCAGAAACCAGCAATTATCTTAGCTTTGTAATCTCTTTATCCACCCAAAACCAAAACTGGAGTAAAAACCCGCCAAGTTTCTAAAAAGGATCGGCCTTTGAAGTTAGTGATATCATTCAACAGGGAAAGGTCGCCAAGGTTAATCCTGTTAGCCAATTTAATCACACTGACTAACAGTTCGAAAGTTAAATGAAAACTAGAAGATTGCTAGTAGCGGTAGCAATCTTCAAGTTTTCATTTAAACGTCCAAAGTATTATTCGGTGCGATTAAGTTGGCTAATAGGATTAACCTTGGCAGCCTTTCCCTGTTGAATGATATCACTACCTTCAAAGGCCGATTCTTTTTGGAAACTTGGCGGGATTTTACACCAGTTTTGGTTTTGGGTGGATAACACATCTTTCATAGGACTGGGAAAGTACAAAAAGTTACACCGTCTCACCTTCATCTGTACTGTTTTTCTGTAGAAATTTCATATCTCTATATTTTCACAATGATAATTTTCAAATTTACCATTGCCAATTAGCCGTTAGATTAGCCAAAATGACACGGTTTAGTTTATTGTACGACGATTGTTCACATGCTTAAGTTTCTTCAATCCCATTTTTGCATACACTGGCTGAAATCACTGATTTCGTTCGATTCGCTCACTCAATCAGTGCATGCCCTTTAGTTGTTTGGTTTATCCCTGCACCTTCCCCTTACTTTTTGAAGATTTCAGCAGCATGATTTATTCTCGACATGATAATACATGCTTTTAGTTGCTTGCAGTTGATAGACACATGTAACTTAGGACTGTGTACATACAAAAAGCCAGAGCACCGTCTTATATTCCGCTCTACCTTTTTTTTTTCTTAGGAATCTTATGTCTATAAATAATTAGCCGTTACATCAGCAAAATTAAGAATTTCTGGCGTTTGATTTCTTAGTTCACATTTAGTCATACAGAAACCCCCGAAGGTCGCCGTTACTAAAACAGCAGAACGCGAAGCATTTATTTTTGGATTATTAACATAAACCCCGTTAGCTTGTGGATGCTCGTATTGTTGCGTAACCATCATCTAACGTGCATCCCTTTATTCTTACGCACTCCACGTTAATGTTTGCTTATTTTGTCCTTCGTTACAATTCCGTTTTAGTTCGTCCAGGCTTTTACAATAAATCTAAGGACCAGTGTTGATTGTTCAAGCCCTTGTTGTTTGAAACCTTTGGTTGCAACTTGAAAAAGAAACGAAATTTAAATTCGCTAGTGGCCTATTTCAAAATCATTCCACGCATTTGTCCTGATCCCTACAATACCCAAACCCACAAAAAGACCACGCTCAGATCACCATACATCCGTGTGCAAAAGTTCAGCTACGTAGGCCCTCTAAATTTTGCGCTAGCCATGAGCAATGAGTGTATGGAATTTAACATGGGGCCATCGTTACTATACTATAGCTAGTTACTAGCCAGCTAGTCAGTAACATAAAAACAACGTTATTGATGCATCTTTATCTCTATGAATGGTGGACACTCAACTTTAACTTTTATTTTTGTTATCCCTGCACCTTCTCCTTACATTTACCACAATTTGAAAGATTTCTGTCGCGTTGGGATTTATCCTCAACATGCCAAAATATGCTTTTAGTTGCTTACAGTTAACAGACACATGTCTCTAATGAGGCCACCTTTTTATCATTAACAGTCAATTTTTTTTAACAATCGGATGTCTACAATGGGATGATCGACTGTTACTTGGCGGCGACACACTAGCGTGTGTCTAGATTTTCACTTATTTCCATTGGTTCTTCTTCAAACAAACTTCATTTTAATCAAAATTAGCTTTGTCAGCTTACTAGTCTAGACGGTCCAGTGATAAGAAACCCAAAAAATGCACGCTCACGCTGACTTGCGCATATAGGTAGATTTTAGGCTGATATCAAAAACAGCCTTACGATAAAGAGAAAATTTGCTGCTATATATAAATGAATTTTGAAACCTAAAAAGGATCCAATCAGTCTTGATCTGCTGAAGAAAGTCCTGTGGTAAGCCTTTTCCATAATACTAATAATAATAACTAGCGGAGTCGCTCGCGTCGCTCGCGCATTCCGCGGCGGGGCGGGGCCCCCCCCCCCCGTCCCTCCCGCCCGCCCCCCCCCCCCATTTAATTTGCCGTTCGGTCGGTAGATGGCATCGTATGTTCGCGCTGCTGGCCGTTCGTTCCGGGCGCAGCTACTATCTCAGCGGGGCTTGGCTGCTACTCTTATAATTTGCCGTTCCGTCGGTAGATGGCGGAGATGGCATCGTATGCAGCTGCTGCGCTGTCGATGGCTGCTGCCTCTTTGGCTGCTTCCGATGACTGCGTTGCGGACTTGTGCGGACTTGTGTAAATATATATATATAGATAATAATAATAATGCAGTTGTAAGTGTAGAGCGGAATATAGTTGATGTATTTGTAATTATTCGAAATTATATCTAGTTTTCTATCTTTACTAAACCTATTTGGTAATCCAACCATGAAAACGCAATTGCGTGTCACAGTGTTATTTTTTCATATAATTTCCAACAATTTTTTTTTTACTGGTCAAATCTATGTTCACATCCAAAGGCATTCTTTTGACGTCTTTGCAACAACACTGTTGTAAATGTTTTTTTTTCGCAATCACAGCCTATGTTTTAGAAAAATGACTAAACATGTGGACAGACAAACTAAGGTACGAGCACAGGGGCTTGGCAGAAAATAGGAGCGGCAAAAAATAGGAGCGGTAAAAAAAAACTCAGCGAGTGTTAACAACAATGTTATGTGTTATGTTATGGGTTGTGTTATGTATTGTGTTGTTACTACATAACATTATTGGTAGTGACGCTCGCGGATTTTTTTTTCTTGCTGCTCCTATTTTGTGCCAAGTCCCTGTGGGTACAAGAATGAGCCATGACATTACGTCCACAGAGCAGTCAAGCAACTATTTTTTTTTTTTTTAATCTTTGTTTAAGAAAGCCTAGAATGTGGAGAAAAGTGTCCAACTTGCAGGGAGTGGAGCTAGGGAACAAGAATACGCCTGTAACTTAATGTCCACAGCGCAGTGAGGCAACACATTTTTTTTCTTTTTTTTTTCAAATCTTTATTAAAGAATGTCTAAAATGTAGAGCGGAGCTTAGGTACAAGAATGCGCCAATAACATTAATGTGCACAGAGCATTCAAGCAGCAAAATAGTAGTTTTATTTTTAAAGCATTATCAATGCTAAAATAGTAAAAGAAATACGACTAAAAAACAATACAAAAAATCAGCCTGACCGCTATCGACGTGGTGTAGCTGAACAGCACAATTTTGAAAAATGTGAGACATTTTAGAAGGAGAAAAGACTGTAATAATTGGAGGGGCAAACCCAATCATGGTAGCGGTCCAGAGAACCTGAATTGATTCCGAAACATCTGATGAGCTTGGTAGTCTCTCACCCTGACCCCGACGAGCAGGTCTGGTGGCTAAGACTTCCTTTAATCCGGGCAACCTTCAGTCATGGTAGGAGGTCCAGAGAACCTGAATTGATCCCGAAACATCTGATGAGCTTGGTAGTCTCTCACCCTATCCCGACCAGCAGTCTGGCGGCTGGGACTATGCAGTGTTGCTCCTAATTTTCAAGTTAGATTTGTTTCTTCACGCATATAACTAAACGCTGCTATCACTCTACTTCCATACCTACGGACGAAAATCTGCTTTTCGGCTAAGATCAAAATATATTAAACTACATACATGTTGGTTTTGAAAAATCCGTGCCCAAAAACACAAACAAGAAAACCCAAATCTGCGCTGTGCGCAATTTTGATGACCCAAGCTTGCACACCTACACTAAGCAACGATTTGCTCAAAATTTGTTCGGTTTTATTCTGCGCCAATTACATCAACTTTCTTGTATTTTAACTCAAGTTAGGACAAGATGGTGGCAACGTAAAACTCGTGTGCGATTATTGAAAAACCCTATCCAATAAGTAAATTACGCCTTTCTTTGTAGCATTATGGGTTACTAACACACGTTGTCTTACGGGCACGTATAGGCATTTATAAGTTCCCTGGTGTTACTAAGTGATAGGCTCTGGCAATGTGGCATTAAGTCCGAAAGGCAACGGATGTAGGGGTAAATATCTAGGGGTCCATATGTAGGGGTCCATTATTTCAGTTATAACATTCATTCATAACCTGTGAAAAAGTACACTATATCTTGTTATTGCCGTTTTCACTTGAATGCTGGCTGTGAAATGGCTTAGCGGTTGCGGTGCTCAGCTTAACTAGCCTATACTTGATTGAAGCCAGTCTGATCAATAAGTTGTTCTCTGCCGCAACTGCCGAGCAGGTAGTGTGAGAGACTGACTACCAGGATCCTTGAGCTAGTAGCGTTTATCCTGTACATTAACTCCGTCTCTACTATGATTTGAGGTTTACCGGTTCGCATCCCTGGGTTTTCCCCTTCCCAAAAGTGGTCTCTGTCTTTATCTTTTTTTTTTTTTTTTTAAAGTTGTTCTAGTATATTGATCAAATAAAAAAAAAAAATTTAGGCAATATTGCCCAAATTGCATTATTTGAAAAAAAATAGTTAATGATAAAAATAAAATTATAATGTATCAAACCACACATTTTGTATGCGTTAGAAAGTTATGGGACAGCAAAAAATAAAGAAATACCCAGACTGCAAAAACTGCAAAACGGAATGATTAAAATATTGTTTGCCAAAAATGATTTGCATTCTACTACACATTTTTTCAAAAAATGAAGATCAAGGATAAGAAATATCTAACAAAAAATGTTTCCTTTTTTCTAATAATGACCAGAAATAAATTTGGAGAAAAACTTAAAGATTACTATGTACCAAGCATTTGTAATAAGCTGCCAGACAAAACTTGGAGTATTTGCCATTGCAAACACCTCAGAAAATTTTTAACACAATTTCTTCTTCCATTTTAACAGTTAAGAGTATTCGTTACCTAATTTCGTATCTATTTCTGATCAAATTATTACATTTTTTTTTAATTGTTGTATTGGTGATTTTTGAGTGTTTTTTCTTTTTCTTTCAAATTTGTTAAATTTGTTATAAAATTATTATATTTTAAGTGTTTTTTTCGAATTCTTTCAAATTGTTGTTGACAATACTATTACTAAATGTACACCACATACGAGCCATGGCTTCGCGGTGGATTTGTTGAAATTTGGAAGTTTTTTATTTTTTTTTATTTAAATTTAAATTAAATTAAATGATGGGTTACACGAAGTACTAATGTACTTGTTTGTGCAAACAATAATTAACATACTGTTGAACAATTATTTTACATTATCGACATCAATTAAAAATAACACATTCAATTATCTTAATTAGTTATCAGCATTAATATTTTACTTAACACAAAAAAAAAGAATAAACACATTCAATTATCTTAATTAGTTATCAACATTAATATTAAAAAAAAAAACCAAAAAAACACATTCAATTATCTTAATTAGCTATATACATTAATATTTTACTTAACACAAAAAAAAATACATTCAAATTTATCTTAATTAGTTATCAATATTAATCAACATTAAACACAAAAACAGCCAGTTTAAAGAGTGAAATAAAAAAGAACCAAACAAAAAAAACAAAAAAATATGTCTTTTCATAGGCTACCTGTTTTATGTATTTATTTATCATTTTGTTTATTTAGTAAATAGTTTTTAGTTTGAAGTTTTAAATTTCCAAACGATGTAATATTACGACATTCCCTAGGTAATTTGTTAAAAATAAAAGGAGTAAAATACTTAGTTGACATTTTCCCAAAATTGTTCCTCCAAAGTGGTAATTTGTGCCTAACTGATTCAGCTCGTAGGCTACTATTATTTCTTAAGAGTTCTTAAATTATTTTCCATTTCAAAATAGTTTTTTGTTATAATCAAGTAATCTCTTAGGCTATCGATATTAAGAATTTTGTGATCAAATTTAACTTTTTTTACGTTTATTTTTTTGCTGTCCTGGAAAAGAACACGAATACATACAAAAAAAATAGTAGGGTTCAAGATTAAACAGTTTCAGTTGCTACAGATGTAAAGATCTAAACAAATTATTAAAAAAAAATAACAGTACCTTCAGTTTAAAGCAATACATTATGTTTACAATATTTCTTGCTTTTACTCTTACAGAATTTATTCCGACTTCAAAACAATCATCATGCGTGTTGCTATTGCTCTGATGTTCTGCGTCTTCGCATGCGCCTATGCTGGTGAGTAAAGATTAAGAAAATAACTGGATTAACTTTTTTTTTAAACTGCATATGTTACGGACGGAATGGGACAATTTTGCTAGGAAATTCTTAGGATCTGTACCATAAAACTAGTTTAAAATACGGTACCATTTTTTTTTCTTTTTTAAACTGTTTTCTATATTAAAAATAATTTTGTTGTTATATTTTTTATTTTAAAAACTGCATAAAATATTTAGTTTTCTTCTTCGGGAACAACCGTGATGTTTCAATTTTCGAGACTTCAACACTGGAGTGAAGATTGGAGGGAACACTGGAGTGAAATAAAAATACTGACAATCTAGTACAATAAATTTAATTCGAAAACATCGTTACCGCTCACACTCTGAAACGAATCAATCTAAAATTCTAACAACGTGCGTTTTCGCACACTTTCACAACAAAGACTGCGACGCAAGACTGTGCGAAAACGTACTTAGTTAGAATTTTGGATTAAAATTAATGTAGTAGATTGTTGTAGTGTAGACTTACATTAAAATCAATGTAGTCTTCACGTGGGGAAACCCGTTGCCAAAAATTATAGCCTGCAGTGCAGAAGCAGTACCGCCGTATTCGTCATCTGGAGCGGGTTTTTCAACTAGCTGCAAGGAACCCGGGAGGAAAAAAAAAAAGGTGCGCGTAGTCAAGCCAATGCTGTGAGAACGGATTTTTGCCCTTAAAAATGCGCGATTTTTTTTAATTTGTTGCCAATTGTTGCATAACTTCCAGCAAGTGGAATGTTAACGTATGTTTCGCAGCGTGTGTGACTGGCCAAACAATGCTACTCGTATTATTTCGATCGTCTTGGCTCGTTCCGTGTCGTAAGCATAAGAAAGTAACGCCAGCCAGACACCGGCCGAGCAACAACTGAGAGCTGGCCAATCCTTTAAGCTGCAAAACAGTCATATACTAAGGAAAAGAAAAGATTCGATTTGCTGAAAATTGCACCAACTGCCAATAAATAATATTTTTTTTTTATAGCGCATTTTTAGGCCTAAGAAATCCGATATCACGGCAGTAGCTGACTACAGAAAGACGCCACTGTTTTATACCACCAGTGCCCCCTGCAGCTACCTAAATGACTGGCTCGCAGCGAACGTTGCGTTATTGCTTCTGTTTTATGCACTTCAAAAGCAAGCATAGTGGTCGGAAAATTTTTCCACTCAGAGATGCATTATTGGTTGACCAAGAAGTTTTCCCAGGTATTAACCCGCAGTATGCGTTGAGATATTCGATGGGGAAGTAGAACGTCCAACAACGCAGCAGCATGTGCAGAATCCCGAGAGGGCAGGGGCAATTTTCAGTAAAAGGGCACGGTAGGTTTCAGTGGACACTTTTTAGGGGGACTTTTTTTTTGCCATCTCTTTTTTTACCCTTTCAAAGCTTGTTTTGCCCCCTTTTGTTGTTCCATTAGGTGTGTGTAGGCCTTTTTTAGGCCATTTGGCCCTATCTCAGGCACCGCCGCACCAGCAATTGTCGACGCAAAAAGACAATATTTTTTTTTTTTTAAGAAAGGTCATTTTGCGAAAACGGCAGGGGCAATGCTCCCCATCCCGCCCCCCTTCCTTTGCACGCCACTGCAAGAACGCGCCTGTTTTTTTTTTTTGTTTTTTTTAACTTAATGGATTAAGCAAATAACAAATTAAAGGTAGATTCTTCCAGATTGGCTTTACTGTATTGGCTTAGTTTACAACTATACTTCAGACACGTAAATGTTAGAAAGGCATTCATTAATTTTTTTTGTATTTTTCGCCTCGCGAGAAACGGTTTTTCTACATTCACTCTAATTTATGTAAATGTTGCAAAGGCTGTTTCGAGCAGGTTGTTCGAATACAGTGTGAAGGTATGTGCTTTTACAGCCGCGACAGGAGCGGGGTCACAGTAAATAAGTAGTCAACAAAACTTTAGCCACTTTATGTGAATCCTTGACTTCTGATGCCTCTCACTCAACTCCTTCCCCCGCCCCTAATCCCACATTGTCAGTATCATAAAACGGTGATTTCCCGTTTCATAGAAAATGAAACTTTTAAAGAATTTCCTGCGAAACGGGAATTCCCGTTTTACAGAATCCCGTTCCGTGGAATTGAAATATTCCTTTAAAATTTAAGATTGGAGAAGTTAAAAATGCATTCGTAATTAGAAGGAATTTGCGGTTAGTTGCGGTTTCTGATGTTGTACGTTCAGCCACAGCGAGCGCGGCCGTGCGAGCGAGGCACGTAATTTGAAAAAAAAATTATTCTGCGAAACGGGAGTTCCCGTTTTGCAGAAAGACCTTAACCGGTTTTATTTTCTGCGAAACGGGACACGACCACGTAAAATACCAAGGTTGTAACTTCCGGGTCATAACAGGTCAACACTTAAGCATGAACAAAGTGATTCTGTTTTTTTTTTTTTAATCATCCAATGTATGAATTCCCAGTATATTTAAGTCCCCCAATGTAACCACTACTCTTCAGTGGTTAAACAGGACGGAAAGCGAATGGGCTCGAAATTGGTTAACTTAATATGGATGCAAACCTATTTACGTTGCCTTTTGGACTTATATGTCAGACTGCCTGAGCGGGGAATCTAACCCACGACCTCTGAAATCAAAGGCCAAGGCCCTACCGCTAAGCCAGACTGACACGGCCTATATAAGTCCAAAAGGCAACGTAAATAGGTTTGCATCCGTATTTAGTTAGCTCTTCAGTGGCGCGCGCAAGACCCCAAGTTGATAATAAAATTAGGTAAAAGTTATCAATTAATAATCAGTTTAAAAAATACTAAGAATTTTCCAGTATAGAATTACCCCTTGTATTACAGAATTACCCATGTAGACATTCCTTGTGTGTTTATACTAAATTTTTCTTTCGTCCTGTTCAGATCTGCCACTTTGCCCCGATGACATCGCCAAGGAATTTTGCAACACTGGCGAAACCTGTTGTATAATCAACGAGTTTGAAATCGGCTGCTGCTCATATCCCAACGCTACTTGCTGCGATGACCAGCAGACTTGCTGTGCCCAGGGATTCAAATGCGGACCCAACTCGACCTGCACCCCAAGTGACGGACGATCAGTCATGGCCGCCCTCGCTCTCAAGAAGCGCACTCAGTAATTCACCAACTCCCAATGTTCATATTAAGACGCTCAACAGCATGTTAACTTAAACCCCTTTATTTAAAAAAAAATAAAGAACTTTTTACAATAAAAGTCGTTTTTAATTTCTGTTTTAGTAACACTTCAGTGATGTGGCACTAGACGAAACATATTTAATTTAATTTAATAGTAACTTTATTCGTAAAGAAGACGAATGGGTCCATGGATGGGTTTGACAGCACTGACACCTGGCCTAAAGTAAAATGACACAACTAAAAAAAAAAACATACACTGTGCTTAAGAAAATAAAAAGCAGTATTTACAGTAAAAGTAAAATTAAGATTCGACAAATGGAGGGGTCTAAAGAAACCCCAGCCGTAGAGTTTTACATGGCGGAAAAAAAAACATAGACGTGGCATAACCACAGACGTAGCAAAAATTTGTCTTTTGTACAAAAAAAGATGCATATAACAAAAAAGTATGCACAATAAAAAAGATAATGTATGGTTAAAATCAATAGCGTTTCAAAAACTTTGATAGGTCAACCAATTCCAACTCTTCACTGCAACCATATACTCCTAAAATGTTGCTAAAATGTAGAAAGCATCACATCAGTCTGTATCCCACCCAACATCCCCTCCCCAAGGTGGGGGTGGGGTGGGTGGTGGTGGTGGTGGCGGTGGGGGTAGGTGGTGGTGGTGGTGGCGGGTGGGGGTAGGTGATGGAAATACGGACTAATGCTTTCTAACGAGAGAGCTTCCCCAGTGGACTTAAATTACCAATCTTTAATTTTCAATCTGTAAAACATTACGTGCCTGTTCACAATAAAATGCTGAATTACAATTTACAGCGACTTTCCAGAAAGGTACCATGTTGAGTACTGAATATAGAATACACAAAAAACCCTATAGAAAAAGCACACAAGTCGGCATGAAAGGCTTACAGCCAATTTTTATCGCAGAAATGGTATTTTAATGGGACGTTGGCCAGAACGGGATTCGAACCGACGTCCACATGGTTTAAACGCCACGACTCTGACCGCACGACTGCTCCTGCGTATTTTGCTCGCGTCCTTGGGGGCCCTCAGAAAACTCCCATCGGGCATTGGGCTGAGCAGTCTTAGGGTACATTCATGCAACGACTCGCCTTCGCCTTCTCGCTGCCAGAAGCTAGAAATCTTCTAAAATTCAAATCTGGGGCCGGTTTTAGCTCTGCCGGCTCGTAACGAAAACTGTCAATAGAGCAGTGACATTTGCCGCCATATTGGCACCAGTATGGGTTTTGGAGGGCATAACTACAAGGTGCACTACATAAAAATGGAGGGAAAAACAACGGAAGAGCGGATTTCTTAGGCTTAAAATAACGTTCTTTTCTCCAACAACAAAAACCGCGCGTTTTAGGTCTAAGAAATTACTCTTCACAGCATCGGCTTCAGTATGACGCCCTTCTGTTTCTCTCTGCAGTGCCCCTTGCAGCTAACCCATTAAGGCTCCAGCATAGAGTTATATACAATAATACTACGTCGTGTCACTGCTCTATACTTGAGTTCAGAAGCGACTGGGAAAATCGTTTCGTCAAGAGGAATTCTTTATATGACTGTCACAGATTATAAGACTGCAAGCATTTATTCAAACGATGTCGAATTTAGCGAATCCAGGTAGCGTTGTTACCATGACAACGATACATCTGCCATGGTGACTAAATTCTAGCTGCGAGAATGCAAAGGCGAGTCGTTGCATAAACGCTCCCTTAGGGCGGCTTAACGCAACGACAATTTTCTCGCCAATTAATTTTCACTTGGCTAATACTAAATCTGCTGGCTACTTCTCGCCTTTAACGGAGCATGCGGCTTCCGAGCTGTCTGTACGTAGTAACCACGGTAACGAGGAGGGGGGGGGGAGGGGGGAAGCACAGATCTTCTCCAGTGCCTCGCGACACGACGTGCGATGCGTAACGCATGGCAGCGTCGATTTATGACAACTATGAAGCAATTTTTACTGCAGAACAAGACGACGGACTGATTTCGATAACCCTGAAATGAACGCCATGTTGGATCTTGAATTTTCGGTGCAGGCAGCTATTTATTCTGCGGTCATCGGATCACTGCTAGAAACTGTTCTTTGTGCGAGAGGGCATAAAAATATCCTTGGGGGAAAAAGTATACTTTTATTCGCTATTTTCTTCAACACTTTTTTTACGGAGCACAAAACAAGAAAATTAATCGTACAATAAAAATAAAGTGGTCTTATCCTTTCTAGCCGGCGGACTTAGAAGGGGCATCAAATTCTTCTCCTCCAGGAAAAAGAAAAAATTACGCCACAGAGCAAGTATTTATAATAAATGTTAAAAAAAATACTTTAACAATAAAAATAATACTTTTTATTTCGTTGCATGTTAAACCAAGTATTTTCAATACTCTAAAATAATTACAAGTAACAAAAACAGCGTCTTGTTGTCCTCAGCTCGCCACAGCGCAATTTAACGACAATTTTGATAAAATGTAAAACAATTAATAAATAAACAACAAATCAGTTATTTTCAGGGAATCCTAGTTGCCTTTATTCTTGGGCTGCGAATCGTACGTTCAGTCCATCGTCCCCAGGGCTTCTTCGCACAGTACCCATCATCGGTGCATTCATACCCTTGCAGACAACATGACTCTGAATCAACACAACAAATGGCGTCTGGTGCAGCGCAGCACATGGGTTTCTCGTTGGCGATGCAGCACGTGTTTCCTCGGCCACACAAGTCGAGTTCGCTGGGACAGGGAACTGGAAAAATTTCGAAATATGAATACTTTGTTGGTAAAGAAAAATGCCATAGACCTTTGTAACAATTCTATACACAGAAACAGTGGATGCTTCACATTACAAGTGAGCGGATAACCTTAGCCGGTGGAGGATGGAAACATATACAGCAGCTAGAACCAGTGCTTCTAATTGCACAAAAATTTACCCTTTTTTAAGGAAAAAAATCATTCTAAAAATGAAGAAAAACTAAAAACAGTGAAAAAAGAAAAAGAGAGAAATTGGGTATTTCAATGGTGAGTTGCAATTTCTCTAGTGACGTTGTCTGATCCACTCTTTTGACACTGCCTTGCATTCCAATTTACCCCATTTCCAATCAAAAACCAACGTAAGATAAATATTTTTATATTTTAAGCATATTTATCAATTTTCTTTATTTAAAATTTTTTTTTCCAAAGTTTGATCCAGTAACAGCTGTAACTTAACATTTTGTGAAACCATGCATGTAGCTTTTCAAAATTTATTAATTTGCAAAGATTTGAGATAAATTTCAAGGAAGACAGTTTTAACAAAGAGGAGGGGAAAAAGGAGAAATTTTCTTACAATAAGGGGGGGGGGGGAATAGGGATTTTTTTTGTTTACATAGGGAAATTCTGAGCAAGAGAGTTGGAAGCACTGGCTAGAACACGATTAGAGAATCGAACTACTGGCGTATAGTGCTTTTAGCTAGCTGTTGGTGATGGTTCGATAACCATCTGCTGCAGCAGTAAGTCACGTCATATGCCAACTGAAGTGCGGTCATCGGTTTTAGCCACAATCTTGGTGGCTGTCCCTTTATAACACTAACGGTGGGGATATCCAGTTGAGGTCTAAACTAGCCCCGGATTAGCTTAGCCCTGGATCTAACTAACCCTCGATCTGGGAGTTAGTGGACTGGATAAAAAGTTGGTGATATCCACGTTGGACTAAGTTGGGGTTTTGTTAGCTCTTTACTCCTTACGGTGGGGATATCCAGTTGAGGTCTAAACTAGCCCCGGAGTAGCTTAACGCTGGATCTAACTAACCCTCGACCTGCGGGTTAGTAGACTGGAGAAAAGAGTTGGTGATATCCATGTTGGACTAAGTTGGGGTTTTGTTAGCTCTTTACTCCTTAGACCTCGACCTTCAGGCTAACTTAGCTTTGTAAAAATGTTGTTAAAGCTCAAGAATAACGCTAATACTAGATGGATACCACCACTTTTTACAGATCGGGGCTAACTACTCAGTATTAAGTTAACCCTCGACCTTCAGGCTAAATTTTACTTAGCCCTCAACTTATTTCGTGATGGATATCACCATTTTTCCTTATTACCGAGTTTAACCCAAGGATTAAGTTTAAACCTCAACTGGATATCCCCACCGTTAGACCTCGACCTTTAGGCTAAATTAGCCCTCGATATACTTATGATAAAATGTTGTTAACGTTCAGGAAAAACGCTTATCCTGGATGGGTATCGCCGCTTTTTACATCTCGGGGCTAACTACTCAGTATTAAGTTAGTCCTCGACCTACAGACTAAATTTTGATTAGCCCTCAACTTATTTCGTGATAGATATCACAATTTTCCCTTATTACCGAGGTTAACCCAAGGATTAAGTTTAAACCTCAACTGGATATCCCAACCGTAGGGGTCTAATAAGTAAAGGGTATTGGGCGAAATATGTCACCTCATTCTTGTTGTGATGTTTTTGGGCATTGACCACGCAAACTTTCTGTTTTCGTAGCTAAGATTTACGCACAATTTCAAATAAATAAAGATATCTCTACCAACATCTTCTCCCAATTTTTGACAGTCAATTTCTCACGAGATGTTGGGGCTCAGATGACTGTCTTCTTCAGGCAAAAACATAAAAATCACATCGCTATGTCATGTATGAAATTGGCTGTCGATAATTTGCAGAAGATATTGATAGATATATCTTTATTTATTTGGAATTGTGCGTAGATCTAAGCTACGCAGATAATTCCGAATTTCAAAGTAAGCGCAACCTTTCATTTGATTATTTAAAAAAAATGCTGATTTTCTCTTCAGAGCTTTTCTTTTCAAAGTTTTAAACAAAAAAAGAGCCATTTTTGTTCTGATATCACTACTTTGATTAGCTGAAACTTGACTGTTTTTCATCCTTCTGGGTTTTGTTTCTGATTAACTTTACTGGCAACACGATCGTATTTTTTGTTTACTTCAAATTGTTTACAATGCGACTGAGCGACTGAGCGACTACGATTAGACCTAACCACTGCCAATCACCAAGCCTCCAAAATCTAATCGGAACTTACACAAAACCCAACGATAAATGTTTCGAATTGTTAATTATTCTGATTTTTTGTTTGATAAAACTATTTTTTTTTACATCAATTTTAAAGAAAACCTTTGCTAGTTTCCAGTGTAACATTCGACTATACAGTGTACAAGAATGCTGAGTGGCCGAATGAATCCTATTTTATTTCCCTTTATGTCCTGTAAAAGTCCTCTGTTTTGCTTTAAAAAGACTAAAATTGCAGGGCCCGAACCTGCTTAATTTTAGTTTTCTATTGCCCAACCGACATATACATTACCTGTTTTATTAGCATTTTCCCCCTTTTGAGCTATTTATTCCCTAGAAGCTTGAAAGTAGTCTTCCCTGCCAGGCTCGTATGATACAGCGCATGCACGGGCTTGGGCCTGCTTATATAAGCTCTGGCACAGCGTCCTGTTGGCATCTTTTCTCCACCTTCCAGAACCTAGCTCATGGAAGGGAGGCTTGGGCGGGAAGCTAGGTAATGTATATTTTCGGTTAGGCAATAAAAACTAAAATTAAGCAGGTTCGGGCCCTGCAATTTTAGTCTTTTTATAGCCGACGAAAACATAACATTACCTGCATACATTACCTGTTCGTCACATGGTGGAGGGCTAGGTTCAAGTTCTCCCGCAGTACGAGCTGGCATCACCAGG
This sequence comes from Lithobius niger, assembly GCA_023313725.1. Classification (NCBI taxonomy): domain Eukaryota; kingdom Metazoa; phylum Arthropoda; class Chilopoda; order Lithobiomorpha; family Lithobiidae; genus Lithobius; species Lithobius niger. Next base: position 65,745 of record JAHWFP010243751.1, read on the forward strand.
AAAAGATACTTTTCCTGATGAAGACACACCTGAATTCCCAACCACTTTCACCTTATTGATAACACGGAGTAATAGCAAGACTCGAAGTGAGGTGCTTAATGTGATACCAAGGTGAGATTTGGGAATGCGGCTTGCTCAAGCCTCTCTCCCCCCCATCTACCGCATGCAGGGCTCTTATCATTAAAGAGATACAAAGTAGGTAATCAACTTAGTTGTCGAAACAGCCTACCTTGTGGGAAGAAAGATGATCGTGCACGTGCAGGTCTGAGGCATCTTCAATGAGCGGAACGTTGGACTGGAGGTATGTAGTTGAGGCGAGGAATGCCAACCCAGGATGGTACTTGTTGGTAACTGGAATAGGAACGCATGTAGGAGGAGGGTTCCGGTGTGGTGGTTAGGTGTAGTTGTCGTGCTGTCTTCATTTATTCCAAATGGGTGGTGAGACGCCTTGGAACCTCTGAGGAGGCGAGGCCGCGAGCGAAGAGAAATTTTCTACTATCGTCTGTTAATAAGGGGACAGTAAAAGCGGACACCTTGCTGCCTCATTAGAATGTTGGAGGTATTTTTGAAACGGAGGGTGAGGATGACCATGGGATCATTCTTAATCCCAAGGCTACGCTTGTAGCCTAAGGTAGGTTCCCGTCAGCGGTTTTTTTTTTTTTTTTTTTTTTTTTTTTGGTGTTAGGATTGATGCCGTGAAGAATGATGATGGTATGAATGATGGGGCGATGTCAAATTGCCACACCGAATAATTCGTGAAATGGGACATGAGTGGAGATTGCAGCATTTGTTGCCAGACCGGAGACAGGAGGTGGTCACTGTTGGGTTCGTTTTGCGTTGCAGTAGTAGGCGTAGTGTCATACTTAGATACTGACATGCATGTTGGATTTAGAGAGTGAGATGTGGCTATTGGAACATGGTATGGTATGATGTCATGCTGATGGACTAGCGGCGGAAGAGTCTTTTTGTGGTGTAGGAATGTTGTCAAGAGCAAGTGGAGGAGGTGAAGTGCCGACCGACGTTGTAGTGGGAACTGGAGTCGGCGGTAGCGGATGGGTTATCCAGCAGGGAAGGCAGAGGTGACGGGGATGGATGATGTAGTTCCTGGATGGAAGGTGAGTGATGTGACGTGGTGGAGGGTGGACGGTAAAGTGAAGTGATCCCAACTATGGATGGCACAGCATGTGGGCGTCGCGTACGGGAGCAGGCATGATAGTACGCCTGCCAAGGAGGTGAGGACAGAATTGGGGAGAGCTTGTTCTGGTGCGTGCGGAGGAGGGCGTAACTCAACTGTATTGAGAACTGTATTTCCTGTTCACGATTTTTTAATTCATCGGTTAAGGCCTCGTTAGATGCACTTAGTAACGTATTTTCTGCCTGTATCTTGTCCGCATTGTCGACAGTCTGTCGCAGGGTTGATGAGTCTGTTAAGCGGAGGGTAGGGAGGTATATTGGGTAGAAAAATGTTCCGCAAATCTTGAGAACTAAGTCGATAGTGAAGTTTAAGTCCTCCATTTCCTTGACAGAGAAATGCAGCCTTTGTATGAGTGCTTCTCGTAAGACGGATGCTGCAGGGAACGGAACGAGTTGGAACGGAGGCACAGCATCTTGGGACTTCGTGTCGGGGGTAGAACAGGCAGCGGAAGGTGTTTCGAAGAAGAAATTTTGCTGGATGTGGAATGCAGAAAGGGATCCTCTGCGTGATCACCAGCGACGGGAGGCATATTGTGGCGATGCAGAGGTGTGAAGGGAAAACTAGTTTGGTTTGATTTGTAACACTCGTGTTAGTGTGAGAGTGTAGTCCAGAAGCTCCGGCAACCGCTGGGATGGCGTCAGTTGCTGGGCGTTTCGGTCGTTTAGGGGAACTTGGAGGTGGAACGTCTATTGGTTGCTTTTCGTTGCAGTGGTTTCTGCGGCGTGGTGTGCGAGGATGGAGCATGATGTGTTGCCTCGACAGGGTTTACCAAGGGATCAGAGCCTCCTAGGATTGGAGAGCCAGGTTCGGTTGAAATGCACGGGTCCTGGCGAGTAACAAAAGTCAAAGTCACCGTCCAAAGGAGGAACAAGCGGAGGCAGTAAAAGAGCCGGAGGAACGGAATGAGGAGGATGAGCATCCGGAACGGCAGCTGCGCCCAGGGTCCCCAATGGAAGGGCGTGGTGCTGAAAGAATGGAAGCAAGCAAGGGCGAAGCGTAGGCAGAGATTGGAGTTTTACTGTTTGGAATGTTGAACGGAAGAGTCAAAAAAGAGCATGTACATGGGATGAAGTGAGTGGCTCATTGAACTGTTGAGTTGCGGAACGTCCCGAAGGTTGGGAGGAATGCGATGACAAATCCAGAGGAGTTAGATGTAGTTCTACAGAAGAGGCCACTGTCGCAGTAACTTGTCGTGTTTTGAGCTGGAGTTGAAGACAGGCATATCATCCGTTTGTCCAAAATATTTCCTCGGAAGGGAATGTGGGTCCCGCGCCGACGGCAACTGACTGCAAAGGATTGGAGATGTGGCTGTAGTACCACAAGGTGCAGGAAGGGATGGCTTGGAAAGAAAGGGATTCGGAGGCGGAAGCGGTTGTTCCAAAGAACCTGGTTCTGTTGTCAGTTCAAGAATGGTAATGTCGTCCGCAACTGGCAGAGCTGGAGGGGACGTGGGATGGTAAGTGCGGTGATAGGAACCATCCCCTGACGTCCCCGTAGCTTGCGGCATGAGAAAACGTGGATGGGATTTGACAGAAGGGAGGTACCTTATTTCAGTTAGTCACGGCAGGATAGCAGGGACGGAGGGAGATGACGGGAGGGACGTGATGTTGCTGGACTTAATAGAGGCAAGTGCATCACCCCTTGCTACAGACCGAGGCCTTGTAGGATGAAGAACATGATGCTGCCGTTCTTAACAGGAGCAAGTCCCCCCCCCCTTGTGAGAGACCGAGAAACAGTAGGGGGAACGAGGAGTGAAATGGGTAACATGAAGCCGTTCCCCAAAGAGAGAATACGTTCGTCAAGAACAGTACAAAAGTAGAAGCAATTGTAGATTGGTCTGGACAGGCGGAACGCGGGACAGCATTGCTCATCGGCCAAGTTGTTACATGGAATTAATCTGTGTAGTTAAAACAGGAACGATGGACGAGCCGACCTGGGTAGGAACCAAGAGCACACCCCAAACACCGGAAGGTGGCAGGGGGATAGGACGTAGGAATAGGAATAGGAAGTAGGAAGTAGGGTTGGATGTGGACCACAGGCCGGACGGAGTGTCTCCGAATAGTTTTTGCCTAAGATGACGGCAGATTAGGCGACAAGCCGAACTGCCGCGTCCGTGGGTACATATATGACGGTGGCTGTGCAGACGAATGCACAGTAAGGTCGTGATGAGGATGGATATCTTTGAAATAGTAAAGCGGCACAGCCAGTAGAGAAGGAGAACGTTTCCAATCGACAGCAGAAGTTGTCGGGAACTAGAGAAGGCACATGCTGGAGGTTTGTACGTAAGAAGGAGGCTGTGCAGGGAATGCGCAGTGGGGCCTGGTCATAGAGGTAGCAAGTGCCTCACCTCCCTGTCACAGAGCGAGTCTGGAAGGAGGAACGTAGGACGACATAATATTGTTGATCCTAGTTGGGTGCACGTGCTCCCTTTCCCGCAGGGGTGGAGGGCTGCAGGAACGAAGGACGTATATTAAAAAAAAATCGAGTGGGCTTCATCGACGGAATGTCTAGTAGAGAATAGTACAGTGCAGTAGGCCACGCAGATGGTGGCGGTGCAAAGGGACATTGCACGTCGCCGAGTAAACAACAGCAAGTGGGGAAATGACCTAATACAAACGGGTTGAGCAAAGAGAACTGAGGACGACGATCGTTGCTCGTCAGAACTGATCCATGTACCGCCCAAACGCTACGATGATACAAGCCGCCTTGGGCTAGGGGCCAAGAGGAACGGTGGTGCGGAGGCGCGGTGGAAGGAAGTGGACAGGAAGGAAGATATCTTCCATCCGTGGACGGTGGTAAACGCAAGGGGACGAAACCCTGGGTAGCGGAACGGCTGTATCATGTAGGAACGGAGGTCGTTCATCCGTGTAATGTCGGCATGCAGAACGTCCTTTGGTTTCGAGAAGCCAGTGGGAGGCAGAACGACCATTTCATGTGGACGGCCACCACTGAAGTGGAAAAGATGGTATCGTCCATCCACGGGATGGCGGTATGCGGAGGAGAACGTAGAATCCTATGCAGAACGTCGAAGGGGGGCTCAGAGAGTGACCACGCGTGGCGATCGCCCTAGGAGAAATGATGCCAACAGGACGCTGCGCCGGAGCTTATATAAGCAGGCCCAAGCCCGCGCATGCGCCGTACCATACGAGCCTGGCAGGGAAGACAGCTTTCAAGCTTCTAGGGGATAAATAGCTCAAAAGGGGAAAACTGCTAATAAAACAGGTAATGTATATTTCACCGGCTATAAAAATTCCTTTTCCCCTATATATTGGCTACTAATTTTGACTGATGTCTAATCTAATCTAGTTCCCTTCTATTCGGGATACTCAACCTCTGCGATTATCAGTGTAGTAAGTTTATGGAACGAGTATTTACGTGTCACCGATACTGGTTAGCTGTAGTTGATGTGGTCATCAGATATGCCCCGGTCTAGCCATAAGCCACTGATTTGCGTCGAACTAATGACGTTTTTTAATAGACCCAATGCCTACTGTTCCTGGAAATATTTTTCCTCTTTTTAACGAATTTCATATTTTTCGTTTTTAATCTTTTGTTTGTCCCAGTCACGTAAAAAAATAAACTGTTGAACTGCAATCCCATTTAATGCTCACCTACCATTTTACAGGTTGTATATTCGCGTTGTAATTTTCTAAACAATTGTACCATTTTCACATACCAATAAGTCTGATACCTAGATTAATGCTTGTCTATTGTCTACATTTATGCTTGTCAATTCAAGGCCGTTTTCAATTGATGCCTAAAAGTTCTATATTTAAAAGAAAATTAATGCTTCTGGAATTAATTCACCGGTGCTTAGAAAGTGGATCCAGACAAGGTAACACATTTCAAATTTTCAGGTAATGGAAGGATGTCAGCGCGCGACATAATGCGCGTTACAGCGATGGTTCGCCTAATTATAACGAAGATTTTAAATTTGTGTTATCACGTGCAGACTAGCAAAAGTAAAAGGTTGCATTTGAGGCAGACACTGATAAAACCATTTAACATAATTTTTAGCAAAAAGAGCTACTTTAGAATGATTTTGGAAGAGACGAGGCGTGTAGGAGAAAAAAAAATCTAGTAAATTACATAATACTTCAGTAGCAGGAGTGCAATCTGCATTTTGTGATAAATAACGCTTTTTGTGGCTATGCAAGAATTGTTGACGAGTACACTGTTTCACGTCAGGGGTGACCCCATGGACGGAATGTGTAGCGGGGGAGAATTTTTTTCTTTCTGCATAAAATCCCAGAATAAACTGGAAACCTGCTCTCCCTCCCCACATCCTTCCCCTCAATGGGTCACTCCACGAGTGATAAAACGTATTTACGATCAAGATAAAGTTTAAAAAAAAATACGAATAATTTATAAATGCTTCGTAAATGCTCCGTTTTGTTCCTTTCCTGTACTCTTTCTTTCAAGGTTTCTTCCGATGGTGTCTTTTCATTCGCTTTAGTCCTACGCATAAGATAATACCACGTTGCAATATATCATGGTGAAACAAAGATGAAAAGACTAAGATACTAAGATAAAAATATTTTCTGATAATACCACACGCGGTAAATTAATTAGTGGCTATTACCGTGTCCGTTACTGAAAGCGGTGAAGAAGACCACCAGCAGAATCCACATAGGCATTGTAAAAGTAGTATTCATTGACCTGCAATAAATGGAACAAGAAAATATTATGAAAAAGCAGTCTGCTACGGAGAAACGAATTTGAGAAAAGAGATCACATTTTGGGAGTGGAGAATTTTGTGAATTAAAGACGAAGCTAACAAACAATCCAGTCAAATTAGATCAAATGCTCGGAATAATTCATAATAATTTCTGATGTTTGGCACAGATGTTCATAGTAACATCAAGTTCAACAGTCATATCAAAAGTCCTCAGCTATCCGTGTTGAGCTAATGCCACCATCTTGGAAACATGGCGCCCGTAAACGGTTTTTCAATATATATCGGTAATGGTTGTTCGAGCATGAAAATATGTTCTGTAAAAAAATGTACAGCATGAAATTTTCTACAAAAAATGTTTTATTCATTTTTTTTTGTAGATTTACTGATTCAGCCAATAAACGGTGTAGAAGAATGTTGAGCTAATCGCGCCACCTTGGAAACATGCGCCCGAAATCGTTTTTTTTTTCAATATATCACGGAAAAGGCTGCATAAAATATGTTTGATCCGAAATTGTAGAGTATGTAATTGTCTACAAAAAAGAGTCTATACTTTTTTTTTTATATACTGAGTCAATGATTCAGCGAATAAACGGTGTCAAAGAAACCACGCGTGTGGCCTCCAATGCACCCAATGTACCTTACACTTCATATAGTTGGATGGCTTGGGCCTCAAAATTCATGGAATTTTTCACATTATGTGAAAAGCATGAATGCATATGAAGAGTAACTGGGGAAAAATAGCTATGATAGCAAGTTTTAAAAAACCCTAGGGGGAGGTGGTGGGGGTGATTAACCCCACCAAATATAGTGATAGTGACAGTGATAGTCATAGTGATGTTCGTGTTCAAAGTATTTTTGCGAGCCCTCTAACAGACCAAAATGGCAACTCTTAGGATATTCTGAAAGGTGTGGGTCTATTCTTTCCATCATTCCTAACCGAAATTATTTAGGTTAGGTACAAATATGAGCATTACAATGGCACTTTGAAATTCAAAATAGCTGGTACACCAATTACATTAATTAAAATAGGCCTAGAATAGTCCCTATCAAACCTAAACAGTTTCAGTTAGGACTGATGGAAAGAATAGATCCCCATCTTTCAGAAAATCCTAAGAATGTCCATTTCGGGCTACTAGAGGGCTCGCAAGAGCACTTTGAATTCGAAAATCAACCTATGCTTTTTCGCAGCTACACCACTACCTCTTCACTTTTAAATGGGCGTTTAACGGCCCGAATCTAAGTTGAACAATTTCTGTTAAGATGGAAAGAATAGATCACCACCTTTTAGAAAATACTAAACATGTCCATTTCGGGCTATTAGATTGTTCGCAAGAGCACTTTGAATCCGAAAATCAACGTAGGCGCCACTATGTCATTACCTCGTCACCTTTAAATGGACGTACGACGGTCCCTACCTAAGTTATACAATTTCGGTTAGGGTTGATGGAAAGAATAGATCCCCGCCTTTCAAAATATCTTAAGCATGTCCATTTCGTGCTATTAAAGAACTTGCAAGAGGACTTTGAATTCGAAAATCAACATATGCTTTCGCCCTACGTCATTACCTCTTCGCCTTAAAATGGGCGCAAATGGTCCCTTATCTAAGCTAAACAATCTCGGTTAGGATTGATGGAAAGAATAGAACCCCACTTTTCCAAAAATTCTAAGCATGTTCATTTCAGGCTATTAGAGGGATCGCAAGAACGACGAAAATCACTACAACACCCAATTGAACAAAGCGTTCATGCAAATTAGGGTTATACAGGGTGAGTCAAAAGTATCGACCCAGTGGATTTGGAAGCTGATTTGGTTAGCCATCATCAAACAACCCTCGATCGTTGGTCACCACGGAGAGGGCCACGTATTGAGATCATCCAGGGGTGCTCCCCACCCTACCCCCCCTTAAATAAATTTTCAACTTCCGGTTCCTTTAGGAATAGGGCATGGTCCCAATTTGAGATTTGAGCGGGCAGTCGATTCATGGTAAATGCAGAAAACAGCACGTAAATCGGTCCACAGTAGCACGAGCTATGACCACAACAAATTAGTAGAAATGTTGGCTTTATTGCATAAAATAATGTCATGAGCAGTTGTGTGAATTAGTCACTTGCATGTAACGTAAGGAATTGCAAACGTAACGAAAGTCGGCTAGCACATGCTTGTGCACATGTTTGGTGCACATGTAGCACACCGGTATTCGACCTAAAAGAACCGGAAGTGAAAATTTTATTTAGGGTGGTAAGGTGGGGGGGGGGGGCAACCCTGCTGGATCTCAATACTTATAGTGTTCTAAGTGTCCATAAAAAGACTTTTTTCTTGATAACTGATACCGGGAAGGGAGGTACCACTCACTAGTTGAGTCCACATGGAGTCCACATGGAGTCCAAGGTCGAACACCACTTCATTTGCTACAACCACCTGCACACAAACCTGTGCTTGCCGAACCGTTACCAATTTCGTTACGTTTGCTAATCCCTGCTGTACTTGTTGCATGAAGTCAACCAATTGAAACAACTGCTCAGGATATTATTTTATGCAATAAAGCCAATATTTGTACTAACGTGTTTTGGTCATAGCTCGTGCTATTGTGGACCGATTTACATGCTGTTTTCTGCATTCACCATGAATTGACTGCCCGCACATATCTCAGATTGGGACCAATGCCCTATTTCTAAAGGAACCTGAAGTAGAAAATTTATTTAAAGGGGGCAGGGTGGGGAGGGGAAGCACCCCTGGATGAGCTCAAAACGTGGCCTCCTCCATGGTGACCAATGATAGATGGTTGTTTGATGACTTAACCAAATCATGTGGCTACTAAACCACTGGGTCGATACTTTTGACTCACCCTGTATAGTTAACCGGCGATTTTGGGGTTCAACGATTGCTTATAGGTAAGAGATGTACGGCACTTTTCCTGTCGAAAATTATGTGCTTAACGTTTTTGCTTCACATTGTGCTTTTGATTTGTTGACGGTTAAGGAGTTACAGCCAAAAAAACCGTTTATCGGGGGTAAATCATCCCTCCCGCCGCGGGACGGGGGGTGGGGGGGGGGGTTGAACTTGCTATCAGAGCTATGTTTTCCAGTTACTATTCATGTGCATTCAGCAGTGAACAATTCCATCAATTTTAGGCCCCAAGCCGTCCTACTATATTAAGTGGGTACAATACACGTTTGTATCGTTTGATACCGTTTATTTGCTGCAAGCAACCGTACAAACAACGTGCATAGCAAACGTAGCAAACGTACAAGCAACTGTGCAATGCAGCAAAGCCATCCAGTCAGTCTGTTACACCAATGACAGTTGGGAAGCGGTATTTATTTTGCCGTAGCACTTTAGCTTCCATTATGGCATATGGAGCGGCTGGGAATTTATAGTAGGACCACTAAGAGAATGACTTGGTGTTATCATCGATTGTGTAAGTCGTGACCTCGCTTGCTTGTTTTAGGTGCATGCAAGGTGCACTCTTGGCCATTTATTACCAGTTACCAAAGATTCTTCCATAGTTTGGCAGCGCTACGTATACGATCGGATCGAGGTCTTCCGGGGCATTAGCAATGAATTCAATTGGAATGATCGTTTTGAGACGTTGTTATGGCTACGTCAACACATAAAATAATTTTAGCAGTAAAGAAAGATAATTTGTGGTTCCTCTCATAACATAGTGAAGTGAGAAAATTTTTGTTCCACTAGCAGTACTTTTAAAAACGATATACACTTAAAAACAAGGTTCGTTACTGGAAATATAAACATCGCTCTCGCTTAAAGCATCATTCATCCTCCTATCATTTATCCCCTATGGTTGCCAGGCAACAACAAGTTACGCAGGCAAGCCATCCAAATTCAGCTGCCCAAAATCCAAACAAACAAAATAATAGTGAAATATTAAATTAAATCCCTTTAATTTTTTTAAATGAAATAAGTAAAATTTAAATTTTACTTTAAATAAGTATAGTAAAATAAGACAAACGAAGAATAAGACTAGCTCCACATGTCTAAAATAAGCACACTATACCTAACACGAAAAACTGTTGGACTGCGTACGGCAACTGTTAAATCGGCCGTAGCCGTCTCGTGATTTCGGCAATGTTCTATTACTTTCGATAACAAAAGCCTGGCGAGTTGAAAATAGTTTACAATATATTTACACGTGTTACCTTGAAACGAGTGTATATCCTAGATAAACGGGGAAAACAAATACATTGACAGTGTTAGTGTCAAACTCTCTCGTTGACCACTCGTTTGTTTACATACGTAGAACAAAGTGGAGCTGTAAATCAACATCTGTTTTGTCCACTCCCGATCATTTCGTGAGATTTCTTGTATCCAGACGTTAATTCTGTAGTGTTGCACGTATCTTCTTTCAATGATTTGCTCTGTTGACAAACATTTTGAATCGTAGCACGAAACAAGGAATCGGTGCATCGTTATCCCGCGTTTTCTTTATCACCGCCCCTTACTTTAATTGCTGTATAGCGCCGATTACTACCATTAAAATATGGAAAACTAGGTGCGCTTCGCCCCCCCCCCCCACCAATCCTCATGCCAATTTGTCAATTTAGTTTGTAATACAGTACAGTGTAATCAGCAGCTGGGAAATAACACAAATAAGAGCACAATGGATTTTTATTTTTATTTACCAAGACTTCTAACAAGACGGCTATCCTTTTTCCAGCAAACCCCAAGCATTCCTTTGCTCTGCCGACACTTTCTTAAGAATAGGGAGTTGTTTATTTGTACGCATGTCTACAATAATACGTCTTATTGACGTGTCGAAAAAATTGAGCTGCGAAATGGGTGATAGACGCGGCCTTTTTTTTTTCCCCGGCGTCTCTACATCACTTGCCCGGAAAAGCGCCTTGCATGAGACGTGTAGCAATTTAGCAAAACGTTACAACACTCCAGTAGCAGCCACTGCACACTTTCAGGATTACGTGTTAGTTCTATACTCTCCAAATTCACTCACCCTGGATTCGAAATACTAGACGACGTTTTAAACATCTCCAGAGCTTGACTGTGTTAAGTTTTACCGCGCTTCGCTAACGGAGTCAAATTCGACGCCATGTCTGGGCTCGATTGAACTCGCTGTTGGCAAGGTGCACCTATCCTACTGGCAAAAAAACGCGATATTCGACGAACGCCGAGTCATTCTTTCAGTGGCCGGACTCATCCAGTGTTCAGTTTGTGCAATTATTTTATGAACCGCATTTTGAGAGTTCGTGACACTGACGTTCAACCCTGATTTCCTCACGTATGCCTTTTCGATGTCCTGGATAGGATAGATACCTCAAACATATCTCCATTTTTTTTTTGTCCAGATGTGAGTGCACCACCGTAAGATTCTGTGGCTGTGCACAGGAAGGTACTGGCTAGCCACTCCACGTTTTCTACTTCAAACCGAACTAGGTTTTTATAGTGACTGTGGATTAGTGAGAAATGAGACTTGTAGTGTGTAACATTTCGAAAATGCACTGCTTCCGCCATCGTAACCTGAACCACAACCACCACAGGAAGTGTGATTCTAGCTCTGACTAGATGCAACTTTTTGGAAGGATTTGCTTTGAGCAAAAGGTTCATTTCATTCATAAATCATTTACTTCTTCCGACTCAGAAGTAGAAGGTTTCCTTGTTTTTTTATTCATACTACTTGAAGTATTTGCTTCATAATGTGCAAGTAGAAGGTTATCCTTCGTTTTATTCATACGGCCCATTGACTCAATTTAAAAAAAAAACTAATAGAATTTTTTTTGTAGACAATTCCATGCTCTACAATTTCGGATTAAACATATTTTATCCAGCCGTTTTCATGATACATTGAAAAAAAAAAAATTTTGGCCGCGTGTTTCCAAGATGGCGGCATTAGCTCAACATTCTTCTACACCGTTTATTGGCTGAATCATTTAATCTTTTAAAAAAAAAAATGAATAGCCAATTTTTTGTAGAAAGTTTCATGCTGAATATTTTTGGACGGAACATATTTTCATGACCTAGCAACCCTTACCGAGATATATTGAAAAAAAAACGATATCGGGTGCCATGTTTCCAAGATGGCGGCGTTGCTCAACACGGACAGCTGAGGACTTTTAGTATGTTGAACCTAAGACCATTACGAACATCTGTGCCAAAAATTAGCTTATTATAAATTATTCCACCGTTCGGCCTAAAATTGGTTCAAATTGACTGGACTAAAATTGGACCTAATAAAAATTATAATTATCAGTCAGTTAAATAGAAATTTCGTTTCTAATAACCTGGAATAAACAACCTTCGAGTCCTTCATATCTTAAATCAGACCAGCTTCAGGCGATCAAAGGGAACTTTATCAATGTACTTATCATAAACTAAAGACTGAAACACTCATTTTCAAAATTAGAAGCAAGGCGGACTTAAAAGGGGAAATAATATGACGCCTTTTTGAACTATATTATTACCAAAAAAAAAAAAAATTTGTTAAAATCAGCTGCATACCGTACAGCATTTTTGCCGCCGCCCCCCCCCCCGGAATCATTTTAAATTTATTATATGAAATGGGTAATGTGCAGTTCATAGTAAGAACCCATGCCAAATATCTCATGCAGGACAATAAAAACTAATGTTTCAGTACCCAACAATTAAAATATTAGCTGTTAATATTATTAGAGTGGCATTAAAATATATAAAATATACTAGAATGAATTTTTGTAGTCACGGATTCCACCGCATTGGTATTGATGTCGGTAAGTTCAGTTGATTGCAGTAAACAAGATGATGTGTGGAGCAGTTGATGTTGTTCTTCGTTTATGCTATTTACCTTGGGTTCTTACTTGTCGAGATTTATCAATTTTATTACCATTTCTTGCCAATAGATGCCGTTCTACTAACTGATTTAATTTGTATGCGTATAGTTTTAATTTTTCCCTAAAATGGAAAAACATTTGATAAAAAAAGACAAAAATCTATAACATCTAACAATTACACGAGATATTTAAACTGTAGTTCAGATACCACACTTTGCTATCAACAAATGGGGTACCAAAATTGGTAAATTTGAAATTCTTTCTTTTTATTATATAAAACGTTGCATGCAACGAATTTTAATTGTTTAAAGGAAATAGTAAAGCCAGCCAAACAGCGTAAATCATACATTAGAAACAACTAGTATAGTAAGCTACATTCATGTGCTAACATTTCGTCGCACTGGCGTGACCCGGATGCGAACCCAGTGGCAATGCTGACGAAACGTAAGTGTGTGTAACGTAAGTGACGAAACATAAGACCACAAAAAATATACCAAATGGTTCTCTGGAGGGATACTAAAAAAAAACTGATGCGAATGGGAGATGTTTTTAATTCACATTTTGTTCACAAATTTTTTTCAGATTCGGGTTAGCTTTTTTTTTTATACAAAACAAAACAATCTAGTAGCTTATATTTTGTTGTGAAGTACACTATCTATTTATTGTTCAATGACAGTTTCAGCTATGTTCAGAGTGTAAATATTGCACATTGGATAAAAGTCATTCTTTAGACACAAATTTTAAGTTGTGACACGTCTGTGAAAACCTCTGCTTGTTTCTTTGTTCCTTGTTCTAGCTGAAGATGTCTTCGGTTTGAGGTATGAAAGCCTTTCAAATAAACAAAATTTTATTGGTCTGAGGAAGAATTTATAGGTTTGGGAAGGAGAATTTGTAACTCTAAAAAGTTCCTAGTAAATGTGTTACATTCATTCCTGTTAGTTCCGTCCTAGTTTTCAGAGGGCGCCACACGTGCCATCTAGTAATATTTGCTCATTTTTCAGCCCAAATCTAAAGTAATTACAACTAAGCTAAACTAAATAATAATTAAATACAAGCTATAGTGCTCGCGGCTTGTCTTGAGTCATGCAGGTATTTATGAGCGGCTACGTCTTCCTGGAAGGGGCGGCTTTAGTCGACGGCCGCCATTGTTTTTGTAACCATCTTGGATATCAACAAGGCACTCTCTACCAAAAACATACAATTGATTATCTGTGTCGTTCTGAGTCAAACTCAAGATAGGCCGCGAATACTTTAGTTTCGTTTAGTTTAATTTTAGGCTGAAAACTGAGTAGAACTCATAAAACTCATAGAGCCCTCTATAAACTTAGACGGAACTAATAGGATGTAAGGAAGGAATCTAAGAAGTTTCAGAAGGGATCTCAGTCTTGGTCTGAGTGATCAGACAAAGGTTGATATGTACTTTTCTCCAGGCAGAAGCCGACACAGAGCAAGGCTGCAAAGAAGGTTATTTCTTACCTGCAGGAAGAATGTTATCCTTGAGTTTTCGAAATTGAAACTACCGGCAGTCGACTTATGAGATTTCCTTATCGTATGATTCAGTCATTCACTTCCCAGTCATTTACAGTATTGCGTCAATGCCAATGCTTCCTTAGAATATTGTGTCGTAAATCTTCAGTCATTTTAACAGCAGGCCGCAAATCCACTATTCTCGTGTTGTCATCTTCGGAAAACACCACCTGCGTCAGTCGTATATCAAACAATAAAAATAAAAACATCCATTAAAGGCATAAGGAAATTAAAAAAAAGCCGTTGATTTGATTTATACATGCAGTATACAGTTTTTTTTACGTTCTTGTCAGAAACCTCCAGAATGCAGGAAATATCAAATTTCTTTGTAAAGATTTATACTCGGTCTGTAAAGAAATTCTAGTATTAAAAAGCACTTAAGCGTATGAAATACGGATGCAAATCTTAAAAAACTCAAAGCTCTAAAGGAACTGATATAAGAAAAAGACATGTAAGCCATCAGCATCGCCAGCAGCGTCCCAAAAAACAAGCTGGAGCTGTGCAACGCTGTTGGCTTACATGTGTTTTTCTTATATCTGTTCCTTTTCAGGGCTTTTAAGTTTTTAAGGGTTACATTCGTATTTTCTACACTTAACCGTTTTTTAATTCTAATATCGTTCTTTTTTTCTTGACCCAGCAAGAATAACGACAAAAAAAATTGTATTTAAATCACCTTAAAATAACTTATGAATCTTAGTATTTTTTAATGCTCAATTTTAAGCTATAAAAATAGAAAACCGGTTCTTTGGTTCAATCTTTAGGTGAGAGCAAAATTTCCCCAACAAGAAGAAGAACAACAAGAATATTGAAATCATATTAAAATAGCATTAAAAGCCCAGGCTTTGCCCACAATTTTACGAGCCAGAATTCTGGGTAACCATACACATCGAGCTAAAAGACATGAAATTTGGTACACCAATTTTTCTTAGCTTACAACTCGAACTAGCTATGAACCCTCTCGAGATATCCCCTAAGGCAGCTTCCTGTGTTACCACTACACCCACGTCTATGACGGTTATTGACCAACAAATTCTTGTTGATCGTGCTAAAAGATAAATTTGTACTGTACACAAGTCATTCTTAGCAGAACAAATCGAACCAGCCGTGGAACCCCTATGAAATCAGGGGGCCCCCCCCCCCCCCACGGCCACCCGTGCTCCTGTTCCATCACATCATGATTTACATTACACTAGCGTTTCTATTTGAAATTCGCGCTGACAGCTTCACAACCACTTTATCACGGCTTCGTGTATCTGCGCCCAATATCGTCCACCTTCGACGCATGTTTTCACTAGTCGCTTACAAAATTTTCTCGAGTATATGACACAATTTCCCTTTTGTTCCCTGTGCAAAAAAAAATTTTTTTTCACTTCCCTTATTTAATTTCCTTGCATTACAGCACTAATTGTTAAAGTTCCTAATTAAAAAAAAAAAAGAATGGGCCTTTTTTGATGGCACAGGACCGTGGCCACCTATTGACGCAAATTGAAAATAAAATCAAGTTCAAACGGCCACTTATCTTAGTAGAACTAGTCTTCCTACCGTTCGTACTAGAAGTAAAGGATGTGGATGGACCTGTGAAAATTAGTACTGCCACAATTTTCTTGATTTTAACCTTAATAAGCCAGCAACAGATGCGAAATAAACTCCAACCAAATTGTAAAGTGGGGTTGGATCGCGTTTGTTGGAGTAGAAGACCATAGTGGGCTTACGGAAGTTTCGAGAAAGTGGGTCTGGGTGGGGAGAAGATTGTGAGTCACTAGAGAAAATCGCAAATTGTTTTCCCCATCCCGGTTTTTCCCTTAGAAGAGCATTTTTCCCCTAAACCGGGAAAAATTCCCTGTAAGTGGAAGTAGTGGCTTCGACGCTAGTTCTGACCGGACTAGCTGATCAATATTCGCATGGGTGTTGGGTGTTGGGGGTAATGATTATCGGTGGAACTTCTTTTTTCTGCATCAGCCTAATGGCAAGGGACTTTTTCACGCCCTCAAGTGCTGGTCACTCAAAGAATTGAGTACAGACGTTCAGGAGCATAAACGTATTCTCCCATAGAATCTCATGCTTGGGGTTTTTGTGGTGCTTTGATACACCATTCAGTTTGCGTGGCGCTGACGTGTTCACGAAAGCATTTTTGTAGTTGACGTAGGGTTTCTCCCACGTAATGTGCATCGCATCCATTGCACGGGCTGTCCTACACTACACCACTAATAGTGAGATCTTCTATGGAAGGTGTAGTGAACAGCGTCCCATGCAAAGGATGGAATGCACTTTACGTGGGAGAAGCCCGTTGTCAACTACCGTCATGCAACGTGGAGATAAACTGAATGGTGTAGCAATGCACCACAAAAACACCAAGCATGAGATTCCGTGGGAAAAGGCGTCTGTACTCCTGAAATACAATTCTTCGAGTGACCAGCTCTTGGGGGCGTTAGGGCGCGTTTACGCAGTGACTTGCCTTTGCATTCTCGCAGCTAGAAATCAGTCGCGATGGCAAAGGTGACATTGCCATTGTAATAACGCTAAATGGACTACCAAAATCCGGCGTCGTTTGAGTAAATACTTGCAGTCTTATAATCCGTGCCAATAATATAAAGAATTCCTCATGACGAAACAATTTTCCCAAACGCTTCTGAACTTAAGTTATTTGCTGTTTTCGTTGCGAGGCGGCAGACATAAAACCGCCGCCATGTTGAAATTTGAGGTGATTTCTAGCTTCTAGCTGCGAGAATGCAAAAGCCAGTGGTTGCATAAACGTGTCCTTAGAGTCCCTTGCGATTAGGCTAATGCAGAAAAGACAAGTTCCACTGATGAATACTATATGGGTCCAACATACGCAAATATTGATCAGCTAGTCTGGCCAAAATGAGCGTCGAAGCTGGACGATATGCGGTACAGCCACTTATGTAGAAATCAGTAGTTACGAAGCTGCCACAGCGAACTTCAAATACGAATGCTACCGTGGTGTAAATCCGTGATTCAAATTCGTACCTGATTTCTGATGAAGGTGAACGTTTTCTTGCTTGCTGGTAAGATCTTCACCGAAAATTCAAGCAGAACGAAAATATTTTCGTCTTCCACTATTGTGTTGTGGTGTATTTCTTACTTCGAAAATGTTGTTGCATAACCGCAGTAAATGCCGACACCCGGTGTTCTCAAGGAAGCCAAGTTTTAACCAGAACTGGAAATGACTACTTCTCTGTACTTCGGTTTAGGCAAGGTATCAAATATGTCCCCGGATGCATCTTGCTGTTGCAGGTGACTCTTAGGGACAAGACTCTCAGAGACATTTCTGGAATGGATGTGGTGTTTTGGGATTAATTTGGACCGCGATTTTCATCCTTCTGCTGGTTAATACCGGCGAACCCATGTCGAGCTTTTGTCGTGAGGTTTTGAAGTTCAAAGGCGACTAAGTCGTACATATGTAGAATGTCACAGACCACTCTGCTCCGTTCAATAAGTATATCGGCATCAGGGAAACACATATTACAAAACCACTTTTGTCCAGTTTTTCCACTTGTTTCAAGACACTGGCTTATAGGATCTGGTAGTTATACCAGGCAGCAAGGCTTTCGCCATAACAGAGATAACAACGCACGAATGTTTCACCCTGTTGGAGTGATAAGTCGCAGACACAGCAGAAGCTCTAAAAAACAATTCTGTGGATCCGGACTGCCCACTCTCTGTCCAGGGCATCGCCGAGTTCAGGCCTGACCAGCAAATTGATGTTAGTGAGCTGGGGGATGCTATGAACTCATCATTCTGTTGCCTGGGACAGGACCTCGCGTACTGCTCAATTCTAATGCTCTACATGACAACCACCTTAGGGCATTAGAGTCCCTCATAAAAAGTTCGAGGTGAATGAAGTTCCTCTCATGAGCATAGCATTCCCCAGCTACACTAACATCAACCTGCTGTTCAGGCTTGAACTCGGCGTTGCCTTGGACAGAGAGTGGGCAGTACAGAACCACCGACAGATCAGTGGTCCCGCTGACGTGCGTGAGTGCGAGTGTTCAAATTTGGATTCGACAAGAGATGTTGTAATGTGAACCCCTTTTTTTTCATAGTTTTGGGTGATAATTCTGAAGAAGGAGAAAGAAGTTCTCCGAAAATTTAATTGTTGAACTGCGTTTGTTCTTCCTCGGTGGTATTGTGTTGTTGTTTTGGAGATGTCTTTGAAATACCACTGTCTCAACCGGTTACCGATGTTATTGAGTTAATGTGATTTCAGATCAGTCAGCGAATCCATTGGTTTGTAGTTCTAAGCGGGTTTCAGATGCAGGCTCAGTCGAATTTTTATTTCAGTATGTTGTCTGCAAGTTGAAGGGTTGATCAAAGCTCCTAATTCGGTCAAACTATCGATTACATTAAATCATTTAACGAGTTCTTCACTCCTGGTTCGTTGATTGTAAGAATAGATTTGAGTATAGCTAAGTCTCTTGTCAATCTCATACAAGCTTTCTATTAGCTTCATGAATTGCTTGCAATAAAAGAACTTATTAAAAAAAGTTAACTCTGAATGACCATACATTACTTCCCAAAGAGCCTTGCTATCCGGATCTGTTTCTCAGTTTGTCTTCCCTCCAAAGACCAAAAGAATATATATTGTATTGTTCAGCAACAATTGTATTGTAAAATTCCTTTATGAACTCCAAGAAAACCATGAACTCACCATGCCTACAACAATGTACAGGGTGTTTAAAAAAAAAAGTCCAACAACCATTCCCCGTCGCTACAACCCTTATCCCTGACCTCAGTAAAGAAATCAAGAAAGTTATTCCTGACCTCAGGAAAGAAAGCGTTTATGTGCATTTCAAATAAGAACGCAAAAGGTAACAAAAGCATGTGACGACTGGTAGGGGGGGGGGGACCAAAACAAACAAAAAAACCCTTTAATATTAGATTTCAAGTAAAAAAAAACCATTTATTTGGCCATCTAGCAAACTAGCTAAAATAAAGGCTTTTACAGTATTTTAATGTATTCCAAATAAAAATGCAACAGAAAAAAACGCATGTGGCAACCCTGGTTGGTGGAGGGGGAACCAAAACAAACAATATGTGCGTTTATTTTTTAATACCAAATAAAAAAAACAAAAAAGCATTTATTTGGCCTTCAAATAAAATAGCTAAAATAAAACCATTTACAGTATTTGGATTTCAAATAAAAACGCAAAAGGAAAAAACGCATGTGGCAGCCCTGGTTGGTGGGGGAAGGTGGGGGGGAGGAACCAAACAAACATTGGACCATTCTTCCTTGATGAAGAATCAACGGTGCAGTATATCATCAGCTGCTAAAAGCCTGGATTCCGCAAGCTGTACGGGAAAAGTGTCCCGCAGTTATTTTCCAACAAGGTGGTGCATCACCGCACTATGCAACACAGGTGCGAGACCTTCTTGACGACCAATTTTCCGACAGCTGGATTGGTAGAAGAGGTGCGATGGAATGGCCCGCACATTCATGTATCTGACGTCTATGGACTTCAGTGTGTGGGGAATAGTACGGGATTTGGTGTACATTCGACCAGCCCAGGGTATTGCAACACTGCTGGTTCTCATTACTGCTGCATTTGAGACATTTACTCCTGACTTATGCAGGAGAATTTGCTTAGGTGTGGAAAGCAGAAGATGTAGTGAGTGTATCGTTGCTGGAGGAGGACAGTTCGAGCTTCTTCGTTCGTGATTCATCACCTGGAACATCTTTCTTTGTCTCTAAACCTTAATGATGGACTTAATAATACGTTATAACTGATGTGAAACAAAATGTCAAACATCAACCTTCTAGAGGTTAGCCTATCTGACCCGGCAATGGGACGGGGGACTGTCGCAAAGTTCCCCCCTCCCCGAGGTTCCACATTAGCTTTTTCTTTTGCTTTATTTTTATTTGAAATTTAGGAATTCTTCACAGAACTGAATGCGTCGATCGGGATCATCTTCGTTTAAGGCGTGGATACGTTCCTTTTTGAGTTTTTATTTGAAATCCAAATACTGTAAATGCTTTTATTTTAGCTATTTTATTTGAAGGCCAAATAAATGCTTTTTTGTTTCTTTCTATCTAACATAAAAAAATAAACGCACATATTGTTTGTTTTGGTGCCCCACCAACCAGGGTTGCCACATGCGTTTTTTTCCTTTTGCGTTTTTATTTGGACTCCAAATACCTTTATTTTAGCTATTATGCTTGATGGCCAAATAAATATTTTTTTTTCCTTTTTACTTGAAATCTAATTAAGGGCTTTTATTGTTTGTTTTGGTCTCCCCCGCCCCCCCTTACACCAACCAGGGTTGTCACATGCATTTGTTACCTTTTTCGGTTCTTATTTGAAATACAAATAAAAACTTTCTTTCCTGAGGTCAGGAATAACTTTCATGATTTCTTTACTGAGGTCAGGGATAAGGGTTATAGCGATGGGGAATGGTTGTTGGACTTAGAAAAATTCGACAGCGAATTCGGTCGGCTATGCTTTAAATAGTGGGTCCCTATTTATAGCATAGCCGACCGAATTCTCTCTCATTCGACCAGTAGACTTGGGTGAGTTAGGTATGACTGTTGGCACATTCTTTCGAATTGTGCTGACTTTTATTTTATTTGGTTTTAGTTTTTAGCATGGAACCTTGCATCCTTACGACTTGTAAGTTTTATTTCCATGGCCCTGCTCTGATGTTATTTTATTGATTTTTATTTTTATTTTTAAATTGTTTGACATGTTTTAAACCCTTCACCTGAAAACAGTTCCGACGTTGGAACCGAAACGTCGAGATTTCGTTGTTTCACCATAACTTGATGGCTACTCTGTATGTGTTTTTAACACATTTGTGTCAATATGGTTTCATGTTATTAAAAGTGTGTAACATGGTCTCAAGTGCTCGACTTTATCTTTTTCATTACATTACTTAATTTTTTATCGCAGAGATCAGATGCTGAACTTCCCAGTTAAGTGGTCTGATGGAACTCTAATGAAAAATTTAACGGGCTGCACTCCTCAACAAAGTAGTGTAAAAATAAGAGTGTGCTCCAGCTTGCGTTCAGCTCCTGTAAGGATGGAAAAGCATGAAGACAGCACTGATTTTAATCTCATATGTAATAGTTATTGGATAAAAACTATTGGTTATCGATTTTTAAACCACGGCTGCGATGATTTGGCCACGAGACATGCAGATACGTCGAGGGGACGATACTGGACTAGCCGTTTCTCGCAGACGAGCAAATATCGCCCTTAAAACGGCTAGACCTCACGGATATCTACTATTTAACCATTGGAAATTCAGCATGGCGTTGAGTTAGCGTGACGTCACAGCCGTGGTATAAAAATAATTGTTGGGCTCATGAAAATGTTGATGATCCTCAAATAACCAATCTGCTCACAAACCTCAAAAGGTTATAGACTTTTATTTGTCAAGACACATGATTGATAACTCAGTATTTGACTAAAAACAAAATGTATTGTGTTTCAATAAGGAAGAGCATTAAAAAGGAAGAGCATTAATTTATATGCACTGTCATCTGCTACAACCTATAGCAGTGTCATTCTGTAGCTGAAATAAATTGCGAGAATGTATGTCCAACATTTTTTCCTTCAAATAGACAATTTTGAATTTGTTTGGTAAAATTACCCTTAGTTTTCAGGAAATGTTTCAATATTTATAAACAAACATAACAGTATTTCTTTCTTGGCTATATAGGAACATTATTTATGCTCGTTAGAAATATGATGGCAGCAACGAGATAAAGAGCGGGATGAGTTATAACTGTGGCGAACTCGACTCAGATTGAAATATTAACGGAGCAGGTTTGCATTTCCCTTTAAAAACAATACAGTCTGGAACATTTTCCCAGAGGTGATGGGGCAGTCTGGTAAAACAATATCAGATGTAAAACTTAGCCGCCTTTCCAGAACCGCAACGGTGGCCAACACACAGTGGAACTTGTGGTGCAATTTCTGCAAAGTCGGATATCGACACGTTCTGTCTGACCAAAAGTGCAAAGGCTCTGCGACGCTAGTGTCTTGCAAGTAAGCTTCTAGCTCTTCCTTGAGTGGCCATGGTGCATGGTCGTGGGCATCCTGGCTTTCTGTTAAGTACGAAAGAAGATCGTCCTGTTGCTGCTCAGGCATTTCCACTTTTATGACAGCATCCGGCAAGATGGCTGCCGTGTTGGACATAACTACGCTCGGATTGGTGGCCGAAATCTGTTGCATTTCCTGCAAGAAATAGCAAAATACTGGTATTGAGAACAAATAAAGGAGTTAACAGGATTGCATCTTTTTTAATTATTCAACTTCTACAATTCAAGTCTACATTCAGAGGCGGACTGGCCGCCAAAAGGCGCAGATCCCGGTTCTTCAGAAGGGCACTACTCCAGAGGGGGGGGGGGGGGCCGCTATTGCGACGGCTCAGGAAAACTCAGCTAGGGGGTCTGGGAGAGCGCTGTAAGCTCCCCCAGAGGGGTCCGAGGCAGAGCCCTGGAAGCTGAAGCATTTTACGCTATTTTAGTACCTTTTTCTGGCCTCCAGGGAGCGTTGAAATTGCATAACAGAGCAAATTTTGGTGAGTTTTCTTATTCGTGCTTCAGGATGGCAGGTTACGTAAAAACTTAATTGTGACTACATCATGTTCTTCTTTCCAAATTAAATTAAGCTGAGTTCAGCATAGACTTATATAAACAGACCCAAAGCTAGCCATTAACGATTGGGGAATGGTTTATGTACACATTTTGTACTCTCAGGCAATAATGAATGACGGGCGATGAACTGCTATGTTCAAGTATGGGCAGTAGGAAAGGGGTCAAACATAGGGGTCAGCTCCCCAACATAAAAAGAAAATGGACTATCAAAAGGTGAACACTTGCGCAAACTTTTGCTTAGTTTTATCCCAAACGACAAGGCCTAGAGGTATTATTGCAAAAAACTTCCCCATTTTTAAGCAACGACAAAAATGGAGCGTCGAAAGATGAAGATAATGGTAAAACCCTTTGCTCAGGAAGTGTGTTGAAAAAAACCTTCCACATTTGAAATCGACAAGCTCCATTTTTGTCTCCCTTGCTTCAGGGGATCTAAGGGTAATCACCCCCCCCCCCCCCCGCACTTCTATCAGCAGCAGACAAGTCGTGAATGAGCCGTATCGCGTCACGTGGGCGTTGCAGTATGGTTACTGTATATGCCGGACGTGGGTAAAATTAAAGCAGTGTGATGAGAACGATTTAGTTTATCTACCTGCACTACGTGTACTTCGATGCTGTACGGATGGTTTTAGATTTCAATTTAGATTCTAAAAATTATACAACTCGGCAAAATCAGTATTTTTTTTTCACAGACTGTTATTTTTTATCTGAATCTGGCCGATTAGAGGGGAGGTAGGGGCGCCGACGGCCTGGGGCGCGGGTCCCATTTGGGACCCTGGGTATCTGGGCCAGTACGCCTCTGTCTACATTTCAAATAGCAACTGTTCAAATTCTACAGTTATGAGTTTGAAATTCTTGCTTTCCAAAATAAGTTTGGCAGCACATTAACGCAAAAGATAACAAAAAAAATACATGAATAGTCTGTTTAAAAAGAAATGTTAACGTTAGATGTTAATTCTTGTACAAAACTATGAAAATCGCCGAGTTTTTATCATGCTTATTTTTTTTTATCTTCCATATTCATTGGCATTGGAGAATTGCAGAAATTGTTTATATAATAGTTCAGTTTACAGTGAAAGCCACAGCAGGTTTGAATAAGAAGGGGCCATTGGTGTAACAAATGAAAATGCTTTTAACTTTGTCATTTATTATTGACGGAGCGGAGCGAGCGAAATGGGCGTAGCGTAACTTATAACGGACGTAGAATTGCAAACTGTTGGTTGGTTGTTTGCAGTTTTGTAGAGTGGGTGGAGCTCAAACCAAATTGCAGATTGCTATGAAATTTGCCACATTACTAGATAGCCCCAAAAGTATTGCTAATCTCGAATTTGCCATAAATTGATCAATTATATTCGGCGAAATTACGATTTTTCGAATTTATCGATCTAACACTTGCCATTGTAAATTAGGAATCCCGAATAGTTAAGGAATTCCGACGAAGCGTACACTGTGTTGCTGGTAATCAAGTGAACTTTGAAAAAATGCCAAAATAAATAATCGTTGCTTCTTTACAGCTAACAGTCTTTTTTGACGTAACTCAATGAAATCATAACATTTGATTATAGCACTTTAACCACTACAGGAAGGCAAGCAAATGGAAAAAAAAAAAAACAGAAGGATTCGTTAACGACTCACATTCGTGTCATGTGAAAAACAATGATGGAGGAATTCAGCCAACATGGCAACCAAAGTGGCGTTGACACTTTCAACGGGAAACCGAAATGTGAAACCTCAAATCGCCGCTGCAGGAGGAGACTGCTCATAAAAAAACAAAAGTATTCAGCAGACGACGTGTTTATATTGCAACACGGAATAATAATTTGGCTTCGTATAATAATTTCAAGATTCCTGGATTGCTATGGAAACTGCACTCTCAGTACCCAGTACAGGGCCAGAGGTCCCGGGTTCGAATCCAGCCTCAACCAGAACTGGCATTTTCGGGCAGAGAAGGACCCTGTGATGTTTCATGCTCATGTCGACTGTGGCATGTAAAAGAACCTAGTATTTCCGATAGGATTTACCTAGCAAAATTGACCCTCTCTCCTTCTGGCGCCATGGCTAACGCTGGGTGCGCGTCAAAAACCTACAGTACCTTGTTGCAAGAATGAGTAGGCCTAACCTCGAACGCATTACGCCTAATTTCTCTACTGTTGTCACTTACAAAACTAAAATGGGAGATAACAATTATGCCTAAAAGTTTTGAAAACTTTAAAATTATTTAAATGCTATTTTCACAACCTAGCGACCACAGTTTGACCTACAATTGTGATAATTCCAATAGAAATAAAATAGCGTTCGCAATTGTAGTACGTGCCAGAGGTGTGCGCTTCAACTTTGTCGTAGGAGGCGGCGTAGGGAGCCGCGGATATTTTGATTATTGTGAAGTACTATCGTTACTGATGATTGTTTAGCTTACAGTTAAATGCTTTATTGTTAATATTTTAAATCTAGGAAAGATACTCTGCAATAAATATAAACAATGTAAGCATTATTGACGGTGGCACGTTCTCTGCCAGCTTAACCACGGCGGCTAACGTGGCATTTTACCAAGGCGGCGATGGTATAAAGAGGCTTCAAAATAGCGAAATAGAAATTAAATGTGGGAGCAAACAAAAGCATCTTAAAATTAATATGAAATATGAAATGTAGCCTACCTAAAATGAGAAATAAAAGTTAAAATGTGAAAAAGACCAGCAAAGAGATTCAGCTCAAATGTAGCCGAGTGAAAATTGCCTCCATATTTTTAAGGACCATTAGCAAGTATTGGAAAGCCATTAAAATGAGAGTAAATACAAATTTAAAATAAATTTCTCTCTGCTCCGCCTACAATAGGCCCAAAGCCTGTTTCCTAGTTCAGTGTAAACCATTGCGATAAAACTGACTTGGTTAGTACTTTAGGTTTAATCAACAGAAAATTAACCTAAACAAATGCAGTAATATTTTACAGTAATATTTTTCTTAAATCTAAACATTAATTTCTAGCCTTCCTCCATTTTCGGTTTTCAAGTCCGAAAAACCAGTTTTGTTAATGAAATCCGGGGTTGGAAATCCTACTTTTGATCCCTTTTGAAATCCCACAGTTTGTAATTTTTATCAGAAACACTACGCAGAAACAGTACGAACTGCGTGGTCGCAGTCCTCCTGTCTGTAGGCACACTACTGTTTATTAACTTTTCTTTTGGATTCTCGTCCATCTTTTTTATTTTGTCTCTTTTGGCGTGTTATGGATTTTTGCACCATACCCAACTTGGGTAAGCAAAAAAAAAATTAATACTTCTAGTTATGTCTTTCAACGATTGTTACAAGCTTATGTAAATATGGTTTATGATATACTTCCACACACTCCATGCTTCCAAAACGTTTAAATAACACAGTGGCGTGTACAGACTAGGGTGGGCCCCTGGGACAATAGTACAGGTGGGCCCTGTGCTGGAGGACATTGATAATAGTGCAGCCCAGAGGGGGGTCTGGAGGCATGCCCCGAAGAAGTTCAAACATTTTTTGAAAATACACATTGAAATTATGCAAAATCCTTAACTCTGGACCACATTCAACTCTGGAATGTATTCAGCAATGGTTTTAAAGCTTTACTTTTAGTTTGCTTGCATTTGGTGGGTGAGCACGGGCTCCCAACGCAGGTGGGCCCCTGGCACCTGCCAGTCTGACTCTGTGGTGTACACGCCACTGAAATAACATACATTCGGGCGTACAATCTGAAAGAATTTTTTCCCTGTTTGGCTAAACCTGCTTCTTAAAACTTCCAACTTTCCGAAACAACTTGAGTATTTCTTGGAATATTCAGAGGACCGAATTAGTATATCTAAAACAAACCCACAAGGGTGAAAGAACCCACCAAGTTTCAGCCAATCAAAGTAGTGATATCAGAGCCAAAATGGCTGCCACCAAGTTGCTACATTAGTTGCCAAGCTAATCCCACCGAGTATTAGATCAAAGGTTAAATCAAAACCCTGACTATTGCTACTATCGGTGGAATGAGGTTGGCAACTAATGTAGCACTTAAGCAAAGACGGAAAGCCAAAGGCTCAACAAATTAAATAAATACAGATGCAAACCTATTTACGCTGCCTTTTGGACTTATAAGTCAGACTGTCTGAGCGGGGAATCGAACCCACGACCTTTGGAACCAAAGGCCGAGATCCTGCCGCTGAGCCAGACTGACACGGCCACGCAGTGCGTACTGTTTCTGTGTAGATGGCCGTGTCAGTCTAGCTCAGCGGTAGGATCTCGGCCGTGATTCGATTCCACACTCAGGCAGTCTGACATATAAGTCCAAAAGTCAACGTAAATAGGTTTACATCTGTATTTATTTAATGTAGCAACTTAGTGGCAGCCATTTTGGCTCTGATATCAGTACTTTGATGGGCTGAAACTTGGTGGGTTCTTTCACCCTTGTGGGTTTGTTTTAGATATCACTTCTTTTGTAGTTTTTTTTGTGGTATCTTATTTTAGTCACTGCCCAGTTATCTACTATCTGTCCAAGTTTGGTCGTAAAATATTGAAAACGAACGGAGATATTATAATTTTTTTTAAAGTTTTGCTGGACTGAGGACTTCAATCATTTAAATTAAAGCGTTTGCTGATTTGCATTCAACCATCAACAATAAGTAGGGCGTGCTACATACTTAATTTATTAAAAGCTTAGTGGCCCTTAGTCATGCGCCTTACTACAAACAAGTAGCGCGTCCATTTTATCGACAAGGATGTGTTGCCGATTATTTCTGGCAGTCCGTTTGCATTGTTATTCGTTAACACTAATAACGAGTGATAGGACAGATGGCCTGTGAAGGCTAACGTCCTGTAAAATAAACCTAAACCTAATGACGAGTAATGCTTATTTTAATCACCGTTGGCGTTTTTCAAACATACGGAAAAATAGCATAACAAATTATTGCAATCTTCTTAGTTAATGCCTCCCCGAACATCAAACCACAAACGGCACGTATTGGAGTTAAAAGAGTGTTGAATACAAAATTTCATTCGCATCTGTCGCATAATTTATTTTATATGAGCGGAATTAGTAGTCAGTAGTAAGTAGTCAGTAGTAGTAGAAAATCAATTATCTTCACACACATTTATGACATTGGTACAATTTATGCACGTGATTGAAATACAACTATTGCTTGTCAGGGCACAAAGACTGCCCATTTTTAACAATTTTCAAGCCGTTTCGCCGTATAGGTATTTATCTTCCTCATCGTGAAATACGCTCAACACTGGTTTTAACTGCATGTTATGCATAAAGCAGTTATTGAAATACAGTCGGGGAGAAAAAGGGGCTTGCGTCGTGAGCTATTGTTAAATGACGTTTCGTCCCACTCCAGTCGTTTATTTGAACGGGTCATGCCTATCACCTTTGTTGTATGGCCGGAAGTAACTGAAATATTAGTCGACTTCATGATTTCTATTAGAAGACGTGCTAGCAAATAGTAGGCGTTGTTATTGAACGGTTTATAGCTAAATCGTTTGCATGTGAAGGGTTGTAGGTCCTTGACTAAAATTTTTTGCCAATTATGATTCTGTATGAAAAAAAAAAGTTGTACTGGAAGTGGCTCAGCTTATTTCAGGTTTTGACAACATGCACGGAAAACGGAATTCTTTCTGCTGTTGGGCTATTAGCGAATCACTGAAAATGGCGGCTGATTTACGGTTCGCCGGGGAGACTGCCCCGGATTCTATGCGTATTGGCAATTCGTGTAGTTATGTCACTCCTGCTAATCAGGTAATTATTGTATAATCGATTATGTAGTGTAACAGTTTGTTGTCGCCCCGGAGGGGCTCGTTTCATTGGCTCCTGGTATAATCAATTCGAAAAACGTGTGAGACAACGGGATAGTGCATTTAGGTGCGTAGCTAACAGAATAAAGGCAGAATTAAAAATTCATTCCACGATCACTTTCGATAGTAAAATAAACAATAGAGGGAACAATTTTACTTTACACGGCTTATGGGAAGAATAAGGGCTCCTCACCGATTGATCTCTCGTTGGGCTAGAATGACGTAAAATGATCAACTGAACAACATTTTCGCATAAAATTTTTGGGGCAAAAACTTCGTTTGGCCGTCAGAAATTATTGAAAGCCGCAATCTTTGCGCTGACGAACGAAAGGCCGTTTTCTTCCCATGTTCTCAGCTGATATTTTTTTCCCTTTTAGTTTCGTGTGGTTTTGGTGTTATTGTCGGTTAGGTTAGGAACCGGCTTCGGCATTTCACTTGAGGTATTGAACTGGTTGGGGTTTGGCGTTTTACTTGCCGTACTTTCGCTGTCTGGCACGGCGCGGTGCTAACTTTGGACCTTCACCACGGCCAAACGGTGCGTTTGCCCCAAAAATGGAAGAGGAAAACATTACTCAGCAAATAAGTCTTAGTACATTAAAAAAAAATTGGACGAGAGCCCGTTTTCTTCCCATGTTCCCTTTACGCACATGGCCGGAAATTCGAAAAAAAAAATAAACCTTCCTTTAATTTTCACGGAAGGCACTACAAATTGATCCCAAATTGCGGAAACTCGTTAAATTATCATTAACATAACCTATCCAATTAATGGTCCCAGTATGAAATGCCTAAGCCCAACCAGTTAACTACCTCAGTATGAAATGCAAAACCCCAAACTTACCTAACCTAACCTAACTGACAATAATAACAAAACCACACAAAACCATACGAAACTGACAATAACAACCCGCCTATCGGAACCATCCAATAGAGAATATGAGAATATGAAATAGAGAAATAGAGAATATGAAAATATGAAAATAATAATGTTGCGATTTTTTTGCATTAGCAGTTTATGTATTTCTGTATGAAATTCTTGCACGAAACTGACAATAACAACCCGCCTATCGGAACTGTTTACGAAAACAAATATAAGGTGCCCTGCCGGCCCGGCGAGCGAACGCAAACACCGTATAGATGTACGGATTATGGCGCTACAAATCGACCGTTTTAAGTCGTTTTAACACATTTCCGCGCTCTAAAACCAACTGTCTCTGTATTTAGGAAGGTGTTGGAGCCATTTGGAATCAATATCGTAAGAATATTGAGTATATGCCTAGTAAACTTCAGCCCAATAGAGAGCTTTGTCTTTCGTCTATGAAAATAATAATGTTGCCATTTCATAATGGGAAGCGTTCTTTGATAGCAAGTGTGTCATATTTTTTCATCCAATGTGCAGCTTGGATCATCACAGAAACAAAGTACATTATCTTGTTTCATTGGTGTCTAAACGGGATCAACGGATTTAAGGACAAATTCCTTCCCCCCCCCCCCCCACGCTTTGCCAGAATATTATTTTTTTTTTATTCGTTTACATTTTGTTTTATAAATTTAAGTATTTTCGACTGAGGTCCATTTTTCAGAATGAGATGTTTTTCTTGGGTGTGATGGTGGGATGGTAGTTGTTGTTCCCCCTCCAAAAGTAAATCGACCATGGTCGTATTGCGTGCTGAATGTTTAGACGTATTTAGTTGATTTGTACTACTGGAACCTACGTCGCTTTTAATAATAAGAGCGTAATAGGAGCATTGGTTATGATGGCTTCTATGCGTAGCGATTGTGTCCTCCGTTCTTCAACTGCAGGGGCGTATTTAACGGGGATGGGGAGCCAGGCGCAGGGGGTGGCAAGAACAACATTGCTCTTCTTCTCAAACTTGGAGCTTGATACGTCTAGCTTGATAATCTTTTTGGCATAAGCAGTTTGTGTATTTCTTTATGAAATTCTTGTTGTTGTAGTACCAAAGCTAGTGGCTTCTGGGTGATGCAGACATAGGGCTTTAGGGCTTCGTCGGGACCGGGTGCGGTTAACGCTCGCTAAAAAACCCTTTGAGCTAGTGGCCAAGCAACAACAATGCAAGAATTAAACAATGACTTTCTTACATTGAAGTTACAATGAAGTGTGACAATTATTGAACTTGGTGGGCGGACCACTAGCGTGGTCCTTGATAGGCAATGATTTGTTCAAACTGTCGCAAGGAGGAACCGTGCACCAATGCAGCTTGGGTAGTTTTTGTGGGTATACCGTTCACAATCGTTTAACTCAGAAACAATGAAAACAAGGGTTAGTTCGTTGTTTCCTATTGTATTTCAATGCCAGCTAGAAACGATAGAATGGCGCATTTATTAATTGTTTCAAAGTGGGTAGCAACAATCGACTGCATACATAAACCTTTGTAGCACGACGCCATAGCCGTAAAAAAGGTACAGGGATTACAAACAAAAACTTCAAGTGTACCGTAAAAAAAGGGGGTTACACGATTGAAGTTTCACTTTACTTGTTAAAATGTACACGGATAAAAATTGATGAGTTTTAATTGAAATAATCAAATGTACACTTGAGAAAAGTGCATCTGTTTAAGTGCTGTTGTGCTTTAGCAATCATATATTTCATGCACTTTTCTCAATTGTACATTTGATTATTTCAATTAAAAATCATCAATTTTTATCCGTGTACATCTTAACAAGTAAAGTGAAACTTCAATCATATAACCCCCCCACTTTTTACGGCACACTTGAAGTTTTTGTTTGTAATTTCAATTTATTTTGATGACAATATTTACCTCAAGTAGAGCACTCTTGTAAGATGCCAGTCGAGCATGCTTATTAGGTTCACACACCCATTTCACTTTCATTCTTGGATCTAAAATGGCCGCCATTATAAATATTTTTCCTCGTTCAATATCAAGGAGTTCGGAAAATTTTTCGTGCCAAGAATCCAGTAGTGCCACCTGCAATCAATGAGAAAAGAACATGTCTTGTTATTGAACTGTAAAGTAAGAAGAGGTTTGGAGTTGTGACTTCTGATACTTTTGGTCACTATGGCAACAAGAGCAAGTTGTACACTAGCAGATCATCACACTTGCTTACATAGCAATTATCGGTTAATGGAAAAGACTGGGCCTAGTAACTTAGCTTACCGCCCATCAATTCTGGGGTTGAATAATGTATTTATGCTATTTTATACGACACGTGATAGCTATACCTTGTGATGCGCACATTGCATGGTTGGCTTACCCAATGACAGCCAAACGGCCACTGTTCTCCTTCGTCAGTGACTAAATCACCGTGAGCCCACAACACAGATCTATAGGCATCGTTTAGACATAGACAATATAAGTGAGTAAATTTAGGTAACTAAAGTTTCATTTTTTTATGACTTCCAAATTTACTTCAACACGACGCTTACAACAGAAAAAACGTTCGGCTGTGTGCGACGTTTAATCACTGGCACGTCAGTAGTGACGAAGTGCATATTCTTTCAACAGCTATACAGATCTAATAAAAATAAAATTAAAAAATCAACAACACTTGTCTGCCGTGATTACAATTTTCAGCGACGAAATGAATCGTTTGTATACCATTTACATGCAAGTATCTACCTTCCATCTGCTGTAAATGCAAACAAAACCATGTTGCACTAAGGTAGTGTACTTATGCACGCAGTGTGTTTTTAAATGGTTAGCAAGGGCGCGTTTACACAACGAGACCTTCTCGCTCGCCAAACGCTATTTGCTAGTGAACTGTTATTTATTTACGAGTTGTTTCCAGTTTCTACGAAATGAATGCGATAATACATAACTAAGTAAATGAGTTGTAAACAACACGGATAAAGAACAAACTGCAACAGTAATTTTAAACATTGCTACAACATTGTTGTCATTTCACGCTATTTCCAACGTTAGCTATTCTCGTACAAATAATAGCTTCCAACTGTAAGGGCGCGTTTATGCAATGAATCGCATTTGCATTCTCGCAGTTAGAAGCTAGAAATCATCTGAAATTCCAATATCGTGGCAGTTTTAGTTCTTCTGCCTCGCAACGAAAACACTCAATAATTTGAGTTCAGATGCGACTGGGAAAATTGTTTCGTTAAGAGGAATTCTTAATCTTATTGACATAGATTAGAAGACTACAATCATTTACTCAAACGACGTCTGATTTAGCTAATCCACGTAGCGTTGTTACCATGGCAACGACACCTTTGAAATCGCGATTAGATGCTCGCTGCGAGAATGCAAAGGCGAATCGTTGCATAAACCCACCCTAATCAGATGACGGTCGAATAAATAGTTGCTCGCAGCGAGAATTCAAAATCCAACATGGCATGTATTTCGGGGATCGAAAACAAACCATCGAATGCTGGCATTCATAAATCAGTGCGCCATCTTGTACTGTGCTTGACATTGTTTTCTTGTTGTCATAAATCGACACTATCATGCCGTATTGTGTTGTACATCATGTCACGGGGCTCGAGAAGAAGATCTGTGTCCGCATCGTTGGCGTGGTTACTACATAAGTACGTATAGACAACTCAAAAGCCACATGCTCTGGTAAAGACGAGAAACTGCCAGCAGATTAATATTAACCACGTAAAAGCTACTGAGCGAGAAAATTGTCGCTGCATAAACCCGCCACAAGATACAGAAACAAAAATGAGCAGTAAATAATAGTAATAAAAGAATAAACACAGTGACGCGAACATTGTAAACTCCCAACACCCGCAAGTGTTTCATTACTGCCACTCACTTGTCGTACTTAGCAGCTCACACTGTTCACTCAATTGTGTTTCTTCCATTAATTATTATCGTAAAGGATGACGCTGACTAAAAAAATGTACGCAAAATCGCTCTATCTTTTAGTATGAACCAAACCCAATAAGTAATGCACTAAAAGGCGAACAGGAACATTTATTTATGCACAGTGCAGTCAATAAATATGACACAGCTGAATATATCCCAAATAGTGCAAGATGAGCACAAAAACAGGTCTATAGTATTAAAGTCACTTTATTTCTTGCCTAAACCACCACAGATTATATCGTAATGCATTTACTGAGTAGGTTTTAATTATATTTAAAATAATCCATTCCTATCGAATGCTACAGTGGGAGCTACGACGGGTAGGAGCTTCGTTCAGCCTTTTTCTATTTTTTTTTTCCTGTAAATAGTATGTTACAATTAATGGATACATTTGTAAGATAAATCTTAATAGCGCACTACCAATTCTATCGTCGAAAAGCGTAATAACGCACTTCCAATTCTATCGTCGAAAAGCGTAATAACGTACTTCCAATTCTATCGTCGAAAAGCATAATAACGTACTTCCATTTCCATCATCGAAAAGCATAATAATGCACTTCCATTTCCATCATCGAAAAGCATAATAACGCACTTCCATTTCCATCATCGAAAAGCATAATAACGCACTTCCAATTCTATCATCGAAAAGCAAAACCTACACGTGGATCTACATGCAGAGCTTCCGCATCGCGTTATTAAAGGAGGAAGTGCATCACAGGAAAGTCAGATGAGGAGTACCCTCGCTGCATCAATGGTGGAGTGAAGCTATTTGAGGCTATTTCCAAAAAATGTACCGGAAAACAATGATCCACACAACAGCTAAAAAGAAGACATAAAAGTCTCAAATATTCTTTTTAAGAATGATTACAATTTTTTCAACTTTACTTCTTTTCTGACGTGGATAGGAAATGCCTTAAATGCCTAAGTGTGATTCCTTCAGGGGCTTTGGAAGCTAGGCATTGCATGCCCTTCTCATCCCCCCCCCCCACCTCCTAATCCTTTTAACTATGGACTCTTACATTTTGGGTCCAAGTGGTGTTCTAAACCTGGATCTACTACTGGAAACATCCTGTATCCTGGGTATTTAGATGTACCCAGACCTTTTGCTAAACCAGTATTTATCTATAACCTATCGGCCGTGTCAGTCTGGCTCAGCGGTAGGACCTAGGCCTTTGATTTCAAAGGTCGTGGGTTCGATTCCCCGCTCAGACAGTCTAACATATAAGTCCAAAAGGCAACGTAAATAGGTTTGCATCCGTATTTAGTCAACCGTTTAACCCAGTAATTATCTGTAAATTTATAAAAGTTATTACAAGTGGTTAACAAATTACAGACTGCAATGACTACATGCTAAAATGCTAACCATACCTGTGTAGAATGGCAGGACCTTACGTCTTGTTGGGCTTGTATTTGGCGCATAACTCCGATAAGAATTGGCAGAAGCAAACTGCCTGTAGTTTCATCTTCACACTGAAGGCGCTCTATCGCGCTGACTATTGGTTTTAGAAGGCGCTCCAATTCCTTCAATGCAATCTTGAAACAGAAAGAAACATCTACTTTAATACGTTTTATGCCGTCTAATGGTTATTTGTAACAGACCTGATTTATACAATATTACAGAGATGTTTACTGAACCGTCCTAGGTTTTAGTTCTTTGACATGCTTTGTTTGATTGGGTGATATTGTAGTATTGCCATTTTGCCACTATAGTATAGAACTCTTGCGATATTGTAATCACTCTGCTGTTTATGTTTCACGATTGTCGCAGATTAATTAACCAGAAATACAATCCAAAATCTCTGTAGCCGACCTTTGTGGTGTATTTGGGAACATTTAAAATATACTTGGAATAATAACCTTACTACAGTTATAATCGATCACTAAATAGGTTTCACACAAATATTAAGGAAGTGACTATATAGGTAAAGCAAATCGATCCTTACAGCACATTTGGATCCATTAAGTATATTTATAGATCCACAAGCATATTTATAGATTCACAAAGCACTTTTATAAATTCACATAGTAATTATATAGCCTTACAGTCGGTATAACTTATCTTCACGTACCTGGAATACACATAAAGTAGAAGTGAGAGCGATAATTCTCAACCAGCTGGCTGTTTGTGATTGTATTCCTTAATATTTCGTTTAATTACGTACAGACTTCCTCAGGAGATTAGCTAAAACGATGGCGATCAGACAAAAGATGAAAGTGAAGCTATACTAAAATGCGTTTTGAACGCACGTGCTGTCTTTGGACGGAACTGGAAGTGACGTAAGTGGAAGACAATTTTTGACGAGGCTGTAGGCTACCTGATGTAGCCTATTGGTATTGGTAAATCTTAATAAAGGCTGTTTCTATTGGAATTTTGGTACGAGTGCAGAGCACGTTGGCTTGTTTCCAATCTGGTATGTGGCAGAAATCAGCAATTTCATGGCAAGTGTATTTGTGGTATCATACTCGTCGACACCGTATTTGTATTGTGGAAGTCTCGGATAGAAAGGATTTTTAATTTCTCCAATACACCACCGTGTGCACACTCGGCAAGGAATTTTGTAATGGCAAAATGTAATGTAATGTAATCAGAATTGAATTTACAAAATTTGTTGATCAGGTTGATGCCAGCAATGCTCTCTTCATTCATTTTGTTAATTCCGGCCACACAACAGATTGGGAACATACCACCGTGCCCTGCACACGAAAATATACTCGTACTAGCCTTGTAACAGAAGCCACCTTTATTCAGATACACAGCACCTATAATGTACAAGAGAGGGCTTTCAGCCTGGTCAAGAATCGTCTTCTGCCACCGACACTTCCAGTTCCATCCCACAGAGACTTGGCACAGAATAGGAGCGGCCAGAAAAAAAAAAACCCAGCGTCACTACCAACAATATTGTTGGTATTGACGCTCGCCGAGTTTTTTTTTCCTGGCCGCTCCTATTTTGTGCCAAGCCCCGTGTTCCATCAAGACACAGCACTGTCAGTAAAAATGCAGGTAGTTACTTCACTTTCATCTTCATCTGATCATTATAGTTTCTTAACTTGCCTCCTGAAGAAATCCACACTCAACAGAACGAAATATTAAGGAATGCAACCACAAACAGCTAGTTGGATGAGAATTATTGGTTTAATTTTTGTATCATGTCTACACCCCAACGAGACAGTTGTATTTATAAAGTACATAAAATATAGACCTACTAATTACAATACTTTGCAATTCATCAACTAGTTCACACATATATATCAGAAAGCAACCTGTCACACGAAATGTATTGCATTAAAACTCCCAAGTGTGCGACAGTAGTCCGGCACATAATTTTCGTAGTTATGTCTTTCTGTTCCGATGGCTTAGTCACCCGCAATGTACTACGTCACACTGCCCACAGCACTTTTATGCTTGCTAACTAAAACTACAGCCAGAAAGTTGGGTACTGTGTCTGGTTCTAAAATGGTCCCAAATCCGTTAAAGACCCAGGCAAATAGGTCTACTTTCTGGTTTCACAGAGCTGGAAGTGTAATTTAAGTAAACTTAACAATAGACAGATTGCATAAATAAATTATAAATTCGGATTACAAAATTGATTCCATGTACACATCGGTGTAAAAAAAAAAAAAAGAATTTATCTCTGAAGATAAAGCTCGTACTTCGTACAGGACGGTTAAGAATTACGTGAGGCACAGAATGTCCGGCGTCTAAATCCGAAAGTTGTTAATAGCCCAAAAATTTGTTCAACTCCGTTAGGTAAAAACAAAGATTGGAATTTCTTAGTTATGGACTTCACTTCGACGTATTTGTGGCATTTAGAGGGTTTTTTTTGGAGGTGAGGTGCGCCCAGCTGAGGCCATAGCTCCAAAACACGAGGGGGGAAATTTGACTAGGTACACAATTTCGTTCTCTTCCCAAAAATGACAGGGATGGCTGAAGTCAGATTCGAATCCGGGACCTCTGGCACATGATATAGTTGAGCTAACCACCTTAGCCTACGTTTACTAGGGTGGGTCGAAAAAACGTTTTTTTTTTTTATTTCAAATCGTAATAGTGCGGACAAATTTTTAGATGTGCTCACCTAGGCCTAAAGTTTAACATTATAAATTAATGAGAAAAATCGCTAATTCTGAAAAAATAAGATTTTTGACAAATTTAAAATACAGCTGTTTTACATTATCTCATGTGGTACTTTCATTGACCACTAAAAGAAGCAAGAATTAAATTTAAAAAAAATTATTTTGTCCCTAAACTTCAGTTTAATTTACGGCATAAAATGAGCAAAAAAATACTTTTTTCCCCTTATTTTGGTGGCCTACAATTCGAATTGTTTTCAGGGAAAACCTGTATTTTAAACGAGTCAAAAATAATTTTTCCAGAATAAGCGATTTTTCCCATTGACTTATAATATTAAACTTTAGGCCCAGGTGGACACCTTTAAAACATTTTTTTTCCGATTTTTTTTTTCCTTTTGGGATTGTGATTAGAAGTCGAAGGCCAACTTTTCCGCACTGTTACGATTTGAAATTTAAAAAAAAGCATTTTTTTTTATCCACCCTAACGTTTACTGGAAGTTGCATTTCTTTAGGAAGATTACTATTTTGAATCACTTATAAAGTACAAATAAGTAGACAATAATCGCTGTAAATAATATAGAGAAAAATTGGAGATAAGCCATTAGCTAAAATTACACACTAGGAACAACATAGTACAGTAAGCCACCGTGAGATACTTGTACATCATCTAAGTGACGTGACCTGAATTTAAACTGGGAAATCAGTCATCACCAGATCCACACCACCTTTACCAAATTATTCACTCATCCACTCATCGATATGCCCAGTGGTTGAGTGGCCACATCGGTGATGGACTGGTTCCCCGGTTCGAATCCGGGTCAAATTACTTGAATGAAACATACAGTAAGTGCATAAAGGTGGCTTACTATTCCTTTCCAATTTGTCTTTATATTGTAAAAGTTCAAGCAAAGTACACTCTGGCTACGGTACCTTATCTTCTTCATGTAACTCATAATTCTCTGTAATTCCGTTTGATTTCAGCTCATCTTGAATAAGTATTCGGTTGACTGCAGCCAGCTGCGAAATCCACTGACCAACACTTGTCACGGACCAGCGTGGATCTCCTAAATCTCTTGAAGAACCAAAGTCAGCCCTATATTGATGGCTTATTTCCGATGTTGCTTTCCCACATCTAGTGAGGGCATCTTTAACGTTTGAACTCATCTCCTTTAGTCCATCTATCCGAAAATAATAAATTAAAATAATTACTTTCATGATTATAAGTTCAAACAATTGCTCCATTACAAATGGAGAATCACAAAACTCTTACATGTAAAGGAAACGAAAATGACTATAATTAAAAAAAACTTCCTAATTTCTAGGCCAAATTGGCAGTTATTAACGATAGAATGGCTTATTTATTTCATAGATGCAAGCTTTGAGCTGAATTGTTAGAAAGAAACAATCATTGCATATGCGACCGTTGATACTCGGAGTGAATGAACAAAAATTGGAATCAGAGCGTAAGGAACTTGTGCCCATGTAACTCTATTATTAAAACTTGAACTTGAACAAAAATTAAAATTGAAACAATTGTAACCCCAATGCGTCCCCTTTGTTGTTAAAGATAACACGCATGAAAATTGTTTCAAAGTTGGCGGATACAATCACGGAAATTAACTTGTTAAAGGGGCTTGCTTGCATACTGAATGCAGAATTTCTCAGTGGTAGGTTTTTTTTTTTTTTTTGC
Organism: Lithobius niger; assembly: GCA_023313725.1. Lineage (NCBI taxonomy): Eukaryota > Metazoa > Arthropoda > Chilopoda > Lithobiomorpha > Lithobiidae > Lithobius > Lithobius niger. The sequence goes on from JAHWFP010243751.1 coordinate 104,885, forward strand.
TTTCAGTCTACACATCGGAATCGCATTTCACAAATGCGACATTTCCGGACAGGCACCAAAATATCCATGGAAATGTCCCGAATTTTCCGGGAGGGATGGCTGATAAGGGGGAGAAAAAGAGCAGAAAGAGGAGGACGAGGGGGGCGAGATCGCATTATTTGTTTACTGAATGCGGGCGTGCACCGGAAGGTGGTGGGGTGTTCGGGGGATTGGGTGGTAGGGCATGTGTAGGCATGAGTGCGAGAGTTAATAAATTTAAAACCAAAGACCAAACACGGAGGGGGGGGGGGAGGGCGGGGAGGTGTGCAGACCCTGCACTGCGGGGAAGGAGGGGTGTGCGGTGCCAGGGATGGTCGGGGGCCCAGAAGAGGGTAGGGGTGTGCGGTTGGAGGGGAAGGGTTATAAAAAATTGAAAGCGCGAGTAAATTTCCTAAGACAACAAAACACTGGGAGAGGCTAAGTCCGAGAAATTCAATCACCGTGCGGCATGCATGTGTCCAGCTTGTAACAGTAAAAACACTAAAAAAATACTGACAGCCAACAAATTGAAATCCTGTGTGTCTTCCTATATAATGACCGATTTATTACATATATGTAGTAAGTAACATTAGATATTACACGATGCAAGGTACTTCCATCAAGTTAAGAAAAATTCGAGTCTTGTCTTCAAAAGTAAAGACACAAAAAATTCATTACTAAATAGGCTCTACGGTCTAGTAGGTATTGCAGCGGTATACTACAAATTAGTTACCTTTTACTAGTAGTTCCAAAAGGTTTGCAGTACAGGTAAACTCAGGAGTGGGTGTTGTGTAACTGGCAGCCACTACCTCACGCCAGATTCTAGATACATCGGTGTGACTGTTATCATTTGGTGCCGCTGGTCTTTGAGCCCCTTCTTGGAGAATATCTAAGTAACAGGTAAAGGTGAATTTATCTGCCTTCAACACATTTTCATAATGAAAAGAGTCAGAGAAAGAGAGAGAGATGATTACGTGTAAAGTTATGAATACAATATCATTTCATGATTAAAAACTCAAGCCCAATCACAGCAAAAAAAAACATATAAAAACAGAAGCTTTCGCCCAGTCTTACTGGGCATTCTCAACTGAGTTGAGTAGCAGTTGAGAATACCCAGTAAGACAGGGCGAAAGCTCCAGTTTTTATTTTTTTTTTTTTTTTTGCTGTGATTGGGCTTGAGTTTTTAATTTCATAATTTCACAGTGAGTGTGGTGAATATCATTTCATGTTATCTTTTATGCATTCAGAGTTGTTGAAGACCAATTTCAGAAACTATGCTAAACAATTATTCGTGTCACACATAGGCATCATTTTCTATCTCCGGTAGGAGACCTTACTCCCCCTTTCCCAATATCATGTAATCACTTGCCAAAGGTCCAAAATGTTGACTTACGTCCAACCTATCTTCAACAGCTGTCTATGGGCCTGGACGGAGATGAGTTCAAGACGAAGACAAGAAAATGAAACATCTACTTGAAGCAATAACTAGCCAAAATCTTGTTTCTATACGGTAACAGGACGGTAGGTTCACGCAACGTTGTCACAACGTGTTTTAAAATGCGTGTCATAGCTGATTTGTAAGATATCATGTGCCACATTTACAGAAAATGTGAAATATATGACACACCGTCAAATTCAAAACTAAACATCATAGTATTATCAGGAGTGCATGACACAATGAAAAAAAAAAACCAGTACATACTATATTTCTAGACTCAATGCCGCCTAAATCCAATCGAGTTAACGTTAACATTTTTTTACAGACTCCTAAATTCATTCGAGTTAATATTTTTTTTACAGCTATCAAGTTAGATGTAAAGTACTTCACAGACATTTGAGTTTGCATGTGACACTCTCTCTACACGAAGTGAAATTTTATAAATAAGAACCACTTTATTGAATTATTGGACTATATCTTTGCGAAATGGTAGAGATTCAGGTGAGACAAGGTGCGCTCCTTCATCACGTGCTTGTGACCGGGACAGAAGAGAAATTTCCGAGACCAACACCACCAAGGCCATACGGTAAAGTTTCGATACAAAAAATATGATGTAAGCCATAGAATAGCACAAAAGGAATAATTCTGTAACATTTTTAACATTTAACTCAAATCAAGAACAAAGGATATAAAGTAATTTTCATGATATTATAGCTCAACGTTTACCATCAAAGTAACTACTCAGTTTTCTTTTCCATGGACCATTTTTTTCTCTCAGGATAATCAATATTTGTTTTATGTGTTGTTCTTAAGAAGAAGACTTGGTATTAAGTTTTCAGTATATGACAATGATAAGCCGCAGTTTATTTTATGACAAGTCGCCTATATGGTTTTACCTGGTTGCTTTGTGTTTTCTATTAGTGTAGTTATCTTTTAGCTTTTAATTTGTCACCATTGTAAAAGTCGATATATATAACATTTACATTTTACAGAATTAGGCCTGCATTTGACTCGTCGAGATTTACTGAGACTTGTTGAGATGAGACCAGATGAAAGCGTCACAAGAAAATACAGTTATGTGGTTGAAAAGTCATGGCGAGGCCAAATCTCATCTCTTCTTCTCTATTCTCAACCAAATGCCTATGGTATGCAATGATGGTTAGTCAGGCTTTGTATTTTTTTTTTGTCCAACTGCTGAAGTTAAATCGGGATGGAGAGGGACAATTTTGGTACAAAATTCCTAGGATCTTTTGCGCGCTACAGTGGAAGTGACCACGGGCACATTCCCAGGGCTCTTCTCTTCCTTAATCTACTGGCGTGGACTATTTGGCCGCATGAACTTGGGAACATTCGGTAACAAAGAAAAAGAAATCACTTCTGTTTGAGCTTATCCTACCTAACATGCTCCGTGGAATGCTTCTTAAAGAACACAAGGTTTTTTCAGAGATTCCTCATGTTCTGGAAAAGGTTTTTTTTTTTCAACAGAATCGATATTTTTGTCTTTAACCGTTCCTATTTTCAGTAAGACGATGTATTATCTAAGCTCACACCCCTGTTAGGTGACAAGTAAGCATGCTTCCATCGTAGCATCAAGTTACTGCAGTGAAAACAGTGTCTGGCTATCTAGACAGATGCTGCAGCAGAAGCGTGTTGGAGGATGATCTGTTGAAAAATATCTCACGAGATTTCATAATCGAAGTTCAACTCTGTATACGAGCTACCGCGAGAAATGAAGCTGCAGTTAAGAAAACAAGTAACGTACTACCGCCCGCCCGCTGTAACACCCACGGACTGCAGCGAAAGTCGGAGTGCTGCAACCTAGACCCCTTTCGGAGCACAAGACGGAAATCACGGTGAAAGGGGGTTAATTCCTAGTTCTATCCAGACATACGCGGGGTTAAAGATGGGCTCCAAACGGGGTACTAGGTTGATGTTGTAGCACTCAGCTTCCGTCTAGATGGCCGTACACAGGCTTTTGCTACACTCCCTGGATGCTATGCTGGGACGATGGTATGTTTACTAGTTTTCTTAACTGCAGCTTCGTTTCTCTTCACTTGGTTGATCCAATGGCTTATGGAATTGTTTATTTATTCAGAAATTCCGTTCCCAAGTCAGTATAGCAGCTCGTACATAGTTGAACTGGATGGAAATTCTATTATGAACTCTGCTTCAGACATTTTAGAAGGTATGCCTCCTCCAGGGTGAGAAGCAAACCAGAGTACCCAGGGGAAATTTCCCTGTATAGTTGGGAATCTACAATTGTCCAGAAATTATCCCTAGGTTGAATGAAGGAGCAGTGAATACGTATATCATCTCAGTGGAATCTAACGAATTCCTTGTGACTAAGCAGGCGTAATGCTGCTGCTGCAAGTGTATTAACAGTTTAAATACACATTGACAACCCTTTTATTAAATGGTGGATTCTAAGTTACTTTTGATTCAACGGTGTTCCTACACACGTAAAAAATGAGGTTCTTCATAATAAAACACAAACCTTTATACGTGTTTCATGCTAAGAACATATTGTTGACAACATTTTAATGCACAGTGTAGTGACCCTGTGAAGCTGTGAAAAATAAAAATACTTTCACTAAGTGGTTTGTATTGACTTATATGATAGAAATGCCCCACGGCTGAACCATGTGTACCCACGGGTCGACGACATACCTCAAATTGTTAATACTGATATAGAATGCAATTAGTTAATTACTAAATGACATCACGTGACTGCATTACGAAGTGCGACCCCGGGACTAATACATTACTTGCAGCCAAAATTTTAACTCCTATCATTAAACTGATTTAAAAGAACAATGGGTATATACACCCTCGAATAAATCTACGCTGAATAGCAGCTGTTCCCTACTATTAATCCCTAAATCCATGCGTCTGGAAACTACACACTGAAGAAACAAAGAATACATAGTCATGTCACTTCGGAATTCCATTATTTACAGAGCTGAAAATCAATTTGGTCGTAAAAACCAACCTGATATTGGGGAGGATATTGTCCCATTTTTCTGTCGGCTGCGACTCGCGTATTCCGAATCTGTTATGATGACTGCTGTGACTCGCCCATCCTGAAACTGATACTTAGCGCTCACTTCGCACAGTTCACTCACAATTTGCTCTGCGGCTTCAGGACCGGAAGATATTCGCGTACACACTAGAACAACAGAGGCAATCCTTCGATCATGAATGTACGTGCCACAAATCCCAAGATACCGCTCGCTGTTGGATGCTAACCAGATGCGCACCTGGAGTGCACAGTGAGACGTGCAGTGCAAAAACTGGTGCAGTCGATGCTCAATCTCTTGACGCAGAGTTACAATTCTATTGACGATTAAGTCTTTGGTAAGGAACACTGGACACTCAGGCACTAGAGTTTGAATTAATTGTTGGAATCCTTCCTTTTCGACAAGTGACACTGGCTGGACGTCCAGGCAGATGAACCGAGAAACGGCCAACGATACTCTTTCGACGTAATCGTCAGGCGAGTATCGGGAGTACTTCTCTGGTGGCGATATGGAGGATACCTCTGGGAAATCACCACGACATCTCCTGCCCAGTCTCTTCTGTTCGTCTTTCTTCTTTTCGTATTCGCTGTAGACCGCTTGTGAGCAATGCTAGAAAATAAAACGGGCTAGAATTAATCAATACTGATTGTGATGGTCCCATCAGAAACTTCAAGTAACGGTTCTTTTCAGGTGGCCTCATTTATTTTTTTGGGAATTTTTAACGTTTACATTAGCAGACGTGAAGTCTAACGGCATTAAAGTTTAGGTAAGGCCGTAGGGGGTGGCGGAGCGGATGAAAAGAATAAAAAATACAGCACCAAGATATTTTGCTGGATGTAACACCAACAACGGACTCGCAGTACACCGCATAGACCAAGGCAGGAGTGGAGTGAAAAAAGGCCCGTAACACACCAGATTTTTAAAATGTCACTATTATCAAAACCAAACTACAATGACTACCGACTTGCCATAAAAGCAGCCTACACCACACGCCAACGGGTTACTGCAGTCAAACTACATCCAGAGCCATACCGGCGCGTTGTCGACATTTTTCCTGGGTCCAACAAAACAGCATCGTTATTTTTGCACTTGCTAGCACAGCAGCAGATGCTTCGAAAATTTCAAAGATCCAACTTGATACTGATCGACATTTTTTTGTGGAAAGTTATGAAGTCGGGTCTATCCAGTCTGCAAAAACGACGATTTCCGAAATTTTCAAAGCTGCCCTTGTTGCTGGGGCTACGCTTCCTCCTTAGTCAACTGACAACCTACTTTTCGCTTGACTAAGGATCTTGCCACTGTCCCGGGAAACATGTCAGCTTCCTGGAATGTGCTGGAATCGCTAATTAAGCCATTTTACAGACGACCAAAGCCAGGACCAAAAGCATTTACGTACATCAGTCTGAATTGTAAACGTTGGGATGAGGGGTATCCCACGGGCCCAATGACTTAATAAGAGTCACATAAGGCTAACTCTGGGCCAGGTACAAAATTCATGAAAGGGCACCGTCCCCTTTGAACAATTTTTAGAAAACAACCCTCAAATTAAAGAGAAAAAAACCTGATTAGCTATATGCTATCAAAATTAGTTTTTCTACTCATTTAAACGGAATGTCAAACTTTATGTGGGAAACTTATGTTACTAACTTTCTGTCATTTACACATAAAATTGCAGTCCATTACACGACCAAATTCATAAATAATCCCGGTGAATTGAATTTCTTGAACATCCCATTCAGTGTTCATTACAGATAAAAAGTTACAACGCTCTTGGCTGTGATTCACGTTTAATACGTTTCAGTTAAAATAAACATGTTTCTCCTTAACAACTATAGATCTCTAGGCATACGTAAATTTTGTACGCAACTTTTACACATTATCATACGATAGACTAAAATTTGCTCCAGATCACCAGGAACCCCTGAACAGCAAAGTTCGACACACAAGCCTTATTTTTACTTCGAAATTCTTACTTTTTGTCTCAAATTTTGGACATAATTTACACAGCTAAAGCCCAACTATTTTTTTCATCTCACCAGACGGAGCTAGGGGTACCTGCTTTTCCCTCCTCCTAAAGCCAAGGTTACGAAGAAGGAGAACAACAAAAAAAAAAACGGTTACGAGCTATTTTAAAAGGTCAATAGAAACTTCAGATTTGGCAGAAGAATTATTTTGATTTTATTTAATGCTTTTTCATGTATATTTCCAGCACAGCTGCGGCTTTGTCTATTGCATGACAGTTACCAAGTTAAAACAAAACAACCCTGAAAGTAGACACTAAGTATATTTCCTTGTCTTTTAATAACCGAGATGAGCCCATGAACGAATCTGAAAGTTGAATCGAACCTCGAGTTTTGCAGCTACAGCATTTTAGTATGTTTTTTTTTTAATGTTAAGAATCTGTTTCCGATATGCGGCGCTCGATTTGAGGCTTGTGTGAAAGGGAAAAAAAAACTGGAAAGATAGGGCCAGATCAGTAATTTGCTCACTTCATCGATGGTGTTAGTGAAAACTGAGTTTTTCTCACAAAAACTTGAAACAAACTTCGAAATTACCAGTGAGAATTGCGAGCACAGTCTCGACAAATGGCACAAGGAACTGTTGTGTGCTCCTTGATAATAGAATTTACTGTGAATCTAATAAAAAGAAATGCCATGCATTTACAATGGTTCGAATGCATTTTTCCACCAGGTAGAAGGTTTGCTGTGGGTATGCAAACTCAAAAAGAACGATTGATGTCCGCTGCATATACAAGTTTATTGATTAAAACACGTATTTCACATCTTTCTCATGTTGTTCGTTTTTTTCTATCAATAAATGGTGCTTCTCGTCTGCCCAACACTATGTTTCCACGTAAATAAATACTTCACCTCTTAAGATGCTGAAAAATATACGTTGTGACATCCAAGGCCTAGGGGCGTGAAATGCAAAAAAAAAATTAATGCTGTAGAAAAGAAAATGGGTTCCTTCTGTTTTTTTATTCAGTAATTTTCTACATTTCTCAAAAGACGATTAATCGTAAAAACCTGGCTATTTTTCTCCTTTAAAAAACGTACTCTAAAGAAGGCTTAGATAAAATCGTGGATTGTTCAACTAGTTCATTTCCAATCACGGCCACTCAGCGAAGGCACCACGCCTATTTCGCGCCCAAACACGAGCTAAAATGTTTACCTAAAATGTTTTACCTAAAATCATTGTTTTTTGTTTTTTTTTCAATTGTATTAGGTTGCAACATGAAACATCATGTAAGGTTAGTTGCAGTGTCTTGAAACCACATTTGCTACGGTTTTCTTTCCTCCCGGATGTTTTAACTGCAAAAACGTAATAAAACTTAAGAGTAGCACTATCACCGATTGAAAGTCTGCAGAATCTGGCGCTATCTAGCACTTGCTTGCATGAAGCGAAGGCATGCACAACGCCATTTCTTTTAACGAAACAAAAAAGCCGCGAGTCTCATTAATAATTGAGAGAAAAATCTGGGACGTCCTCGTGCTCCTAGGATCAAGCTATAAAGGTTAACAGTATATATTACTGCCACAGTATTTTCGTACGATTTTCATCGGTGATAGTGCCACTTCAAAACCATAAAATTGCAATCCTACCTTCCGATTTTGGAGAGCAAATTTGGAGAGGCAGACTCAAGCCGGGGACCTCTCGGCTATGAGACAGTCGTGCTAACATTAATCAGGCTACCTTGCCCGTACACAATCAATTAACTACATTGAGTTGACAGAGAAAAAATGTTGACTAGTTGTAAACACCTTGAAGAATTCGTCATAATTTGAAAAAAAAAAAAAGAAAAAAAACGAACCATCGCCAAACTCAACACCACTCTTCGATAGCAACAACAAGATGCGGAATTTCGAAATCTATTTAGACTGCAGTGCGCTTAGCGTTATTCTAATCCACCCAAAACCAAAACTGGTATAAAAGCAGCCGCCAAGTTCCAAGAAGGGTCGGCCTTTCAAAGTAGTGTAATCATTCAACCAGGTAAAGGCCGCCAAGGTTAATCCTATTAGCCAAGTTAATCGCACCTACTAATAGTTCGAAAGTTAAATGAAAACTAGAAGATTGCAACTAGTTACTTGCTACTAGCGGTAGCAATCTTCAAGTTTTCATTTAACGTCCAAAGTATTATTCCGTGCGATTAACTTGGCTAATAGGATTAACCTTGACGGCCTTTCCCTGGTTGAATGATATCACTACTTTGAAAGGCCGACCCTTCTTGGAAACTTGGCGGCTGCTCTTATACCAGTTTTGGTTTTGGATGGATATCACAGCTTTCATAGGCCTGTGAATACAAAGAATTCCACTGTCTGATAGTCACCTCTACCTTTTTGTCTGGAGTGTCTATACATTTTCTAATTCATAATTCTTACGTTTGCTATTGCCCAATTAACCGTGACACCAGCCAAATGGACATGGTTTGGCGTATTGTATGCCCATGTTTCGCATGCTTCAGTCTATTTAATCCGATTTTTGAGCGCACTGGCTAACAAACGCTGATTCAGCGCATCCCTCTTCACTTGGCTGTCCCGAGGTTAACGTTAATCATTCAATCATGAACACATACTACAAACTCACGGAATGGTAAATGTTCATACAGTTCTAATATTCTGATGGCAGACGAAGATTATTAAAACTAATCAACTCGCCAGCTGTTTAAAATTACTCGCTACTTATACACTAGACTGCAAGAACAGTAAGTCTACATAAAATAAAATTTCCGCGTCACGTTATTGAGGACACTTTTTCTCCATAAAGAAAACGTTTCCACCTGTGCTGACGATGTGCATTTTGTTTCCTAATCTTCTTTCCAGAAAAATTGTCCGTTTTATCGTGGTGGGGCAGATAATTCAGTTTGGAAAAAAAAAGACCAAACCTTTGCAATAAAAGATAAAGATATTCTGTCTCTAGTGAACCACCTATTTGCAAAAACAGTGCATTTTGACAATATAAGTACTGAAACGATAAGCGTGCAACACTTAAGCATGTTATAATCTACTGTTGAATGACAATACAAACAATGGTTACAACAATAATTTTGCACTTACGAGCCACTTCAGGGCCACGTGCTTCTAGCTGCAACCCCCATTTTAGAAAAAGGCACTTCCCCATATGACGCTTTACCTGTCTGCCGAAATTTAGATCTGGCAACTTTCCCTAATGAGCTGTAGACGTGTCGTTATACCCTATGAGAATTAACATGGGAGCCTGCGGACTAGTTACTAGTTACCAGTAACACAAATCAACGTTATTGAGGACACTTTTTCTCCATGAAGGACACGTTCCCACATTTTCGTGTTGACGTTTTCTTTGTTACTGGACCCAAGACACCTGATTCAAACTATTTGCAAAGATTTCCACCGCATGGGGAATTTACACCAGTATGCTGGAATCACGTATAAGTTGGTTTCAGTTAATAGACACAGTCTGCCGCCATCTGACAACAATAATACTCTAACAATTACGCTCTGACAATTAAGCTCCAACAACAATAAAACGTCTACTTGGCGGCGACACACTAGCGTGTGTCTAGATAATGGATGGCGAAGCAGCAATTACTTAAATTTTTATGAAACGTGAACGCCCGCAAAAGTCGCACACGTTGATCTCATTGTTTTTAAGCCCTCGTGCCGCCCCTAAAACAAGTGCCGCTATAGGCCCGGGCCTACTTAGAAAGCCGGCCCTGTGGGGGTGGAGGGAGCTACGGTGGCTGTGCGGTACGCAAAGGCTTCCAAAATGTTCGACTGATACATTTCTTTAATTCTACGTCTTTGTTTCCGCTTCTGATAACATTAAAATTATTTATGCCCTTTTGTCTTTTATTTTGACAGAATCATGGTTCAAACGCCATGACGTCATAACTTACAGTTGAATGAACTGAAAACGCTTCCAGATATTTTGTCTTACGAGGATGCTGGATTTTTTCTTACTTTTCTCGACAGTTTGACACCTGTTTCAGCCATGTACCTTGTAACGTAAATTTGGGTAAAATTTGGGAGGCGTGTTGGGGCGCCCCCCCCCCCTGTCTAATGGCCAAGTCCTCCGAAATATTTGTCGGACTTATTTCTTTAATTACATGTTTGTTTCCGCATCCGACGACAATAAAATTGTTCATGTTCCTTTTGACATTAATTTTGGCAGAATCGTGGGTCAAACTTTATGACGTCATCACTAAATGCTTCCAGTCTGACATGCAAGATAAAGTGATTTTGTTTGTCTGCCTGGCTACGCTGAAGTGGTAGACAATTTTGTACCCTATGACGTGATGATTATGTCACCAGCTCCCGATCTAACAATTTAGGAACATTTTTTCTTTCATCCTCTTTTGGTGTTGAATTTCGCGGCCACCTGTCGATACACAAGGCGCTGCAAGGCGATTTCTCTGCTGAAGAAGTGCGTGGGAGGAATGGGATGGGGGGGGGGGGGGGGGGGGCGGGGGCTAGTCCAAAGCAGATGTAATAATTAATCGTCTATTGCACGCGCTAGTGATACAAGCTCCACACGCTACGCAGCATCATACATTTATATTTTTAAGGTCGAGTGATCGTGCAAAGGAGGTTTAGTTAGAAGCAAAAATTAGCCAAAAATGCGTTGTTATTTAAAATGCCACCGACTGTTGTATACCTAGCGTCAATGGCAATGTACAAATTTCCTTGCGTAATATAATATAATGCGGCTCATCATTAGTACGATACGACAACAACAAAAAAAAAAAACACTTTCTTTTACATGAACGCGCGCCCCTCCAAAAATTGCGCGCGCAATTTTTTTTTTTTAGAATAATAATAATAATCTTTGCCATCCATAGGAGTGGGATGGTCATGGAAGAACGGTGAGCCAATAATACTATGCCATAAAATGTAGAGCAATGGGAGAAATTTAAGTACCCTCGGGTCAAGACTTCAAGAATGGATGAAGATTTTCCATGATGTTGAGGTGGCGACGAAATCCCTGCACCGTGTTTTGGTTTACGGTAAGCTGCTCGCTTAAAGCCATCAAAACACGAATAACTCGCCGATCAAAAAAAAAGTTTCGGCGAGAGTTTGTCGACGAGGCTGACATTGCATGTTTTCAGCTATGACCCCTTCTTCGAACGATGCATGGCGCAAAATCAAAAAAAAAAAAAAAAAAAAGAGGAGGCTGACAGCAGTAAGATCGTGTAGGATAAGATTAAATCTAACTTGATTTATGGCTCATCTTTCGAAACAAACAGGGCGTACGAGATCTACCAACTATTTTAACGTACTGATAAGTAATATACGGACTGTTCACCCGATAGTGTCAAAGTCGATAGTGGACTTTACCAAAGTCTAAAAATAACTATTACCTCAAAATTTTAATCCCACAAAAAACTTTTTCACCTGTACACGCTACATTTTGTTATAAAAATAAAATCTGCTGTCCGCATGTTGCTTTTGATTGATAAACTGCCGCAAAACAAGGTACATTTTTTTGTTGGTCCTTATTTGCGTAAACGTGTTAAATCGTCGCCCTAGTCTTACGAAGTTTCTACTGTTTTTTTTTTTTTATGCAACAACTGAGTTTATGAGTTAAGCTTTTCCCACATTTTTTATTCAATATGTGTGGTCTCGGAGAAAAACTAGTTCAATTTAGTAAAGTGAGGACTGAGACGCAAACCTGGTGATTCGAACAGGGAAACCTCCAATCAGGACAGAAGACTAAAAAAAATGTCTCGACTATACCAAAATACATCCCTCAGCGCTCATTTACACAACGACTCGCTTTTGCCTTCTCGCAGCTAGAACCTAGAAATCATCTGCAATTCCAACATGGCGGCGGTTTTAGCTCTGCCGACTGGTAACGAAAGCAGTCAATGTGTGAATTCAAAAGCGACTGAGAAAATCGTTTCGTCAGGGGGAATTCTTTATTTTAGTGTCACAAAGTCTGCAAGCATTTACTCAAACGATGTCGGATTTGGAGAATCCAGAAAGTGATGTTACCATGGCAACGACACATCTGCCATCGCGATTAAATTCGAGTTGCGAGAATGCAAATGCGAATCGTTGCGCAAACGCGCCCTTACCTTGATAGACTGTTGCTATATTTGGTAGAGATTTTGCCAATGTCATCTTTTTACTTGTTGATTCGACCAGCTTGACTTCAAACAGATAAGCTGAACCACAGTTGGAGCCAAGTGTGCTATTTTAGAAGAGTTTCTTTAAGTAAGATTTCCTCGGATTTATGACAAGGCATGTGTTGCGATAATTTTAAACTGTATTGAAATGTGGGTCTGAAGAAAGTGTGACTGCAAACATCGAAATACAGGCTAACCGTTTTTAAACAGTTTGTGCGACTGTGGCTTTTATTGTATGTAATATTTCTTAAATTTGTTTTAATTTTTTTATTAGCGTAAGACTGCATGTGTGCGCTAAAAAATAGATTTAGACTTAAAAACCCACTTTTATGGTTTCACGGAATACTCCTTAACAATGATGTTATAACTGCATCAAAATCAATAATTTGCACCGCAAATTTGTAAAAATTTCGCCGCCGGCAGCTGGGCTCCCCCCCCCCCTCCGCCACCCCCTTTTTGGTGTCACTACACTTACTTTGCCCGGTGCTGTTGCATCACCCAGTACGTCCCAGGTGTCAGTAGTCTAGTTTTCGTACCGGTGGGACAAAGGTTGCCGGGTTAGGCTTAACGTGGTATACGAGGTTGTATTTTTTTCGTGTTGGTACGAAAAATGACGCCTGTCGGCTGTCGCAAATGTGTGGGCCACATAAAACGTGTTAGATTATCATAAAAGTTAGGGTTATCAAAATTAACCCACGGTGATTTGTGGGTTTTCACATTAACTTTATAACGATAACGACTACATTGGGATGTGGTAGCTTGACGTCACCACCGTGCATTAAACCAAATACCTTGGCATGACAAGACCAGCCCAGTGAATAGCTTAATATTCTGCACTATAGCTCAGCTTGAGTAATCCATGGAGTGACACTGATTTAGCTTTGGCAACATGGGTAACGTCGGCAGCCACAGCCAACAACAGGGCCACTGACAGTGGCACATTTCTTTCAGCCCACAGTGACTGCAGACCAGTTGAATACTGCTAACACACAATACAGCTTGCAACATTCCTTTATTTTCCATTGTTCTCTTCACGCATTTGGAAACGACAATGAGACAATTTGTGCAATGTAACCACGTCGGTGCAGCTGGCGTATAGTGATAAGATATAGAAAACATTCATTTCTAACCCTTATACAGAAAAAAAAAATTATAAACAACAATTAATAAAAGGACAACCTTTTCACTATATCCGAGCATCCTGCGCGTAATAAGTTTTGCAACATTTCCATAGGTAAGAGCGAATGTAGCAAAACCGTTTCTTAATCAGGTGAAAAATATGAAAATGAATGCCTTTGAAGTATAAAGATTTAAAACAGAGCCATACAGTGTAGTGACTCATCCTGCCTCAGCTCCTGCCAACGTCAATATTGGACGACCTGATGCTGGGACTGATGACCCAGCATCTTGATTCCCTTGAGCTGAGCTTGGATGACGATCTTAAGTGTGCCCTGCCTCTATTATTAAACTCACTCACTGTATTGTTATGTATTCTGAAATCACATCAATTGTTAAGCATGTGCATTGCCTAGCCAACGTATTGTTAGTTAAGGTAATCATAATAATAATGCATTCCAAGCCCCCATTCGACCCCAATCCTCCATGACAGTAAGTAATATTTGGCAACCTTATTAGAAAACTATTATTATTCCTCCCCAATTTCCCCAGTCCTCCTCACTTAAGTTATCATGTTCTTTTTATTCATTTTTATTCAACCATCACATCAGTAATTATTAATAGCTTGTTTGGTAAAGTCGTGGCAGGCTGAGCTATGTATAAAATCTTGCATTGAACATCAAATATAGAACCCAACCAAATGTGTCTTAAATCATCCCCACACATTAATTTTATCACGTTAGGGTCGCCCACTCCCCCAAACCTCTAGATTTTTGGTGCATCGGACGGGAAAGGACTGTACGCCTACCTTTACAAAATTTAAAGCACTAATCCGATATTCGATGGAGACAATTTAGTGTTTCTCCGACCGTGATTCAACTTGCTGCGGTTAGTCCGATCGCTTGTCTCAAAACGAAACGGGTCTTGCTAAACGAAACGGAAGTGTGTTTATTGCCGAGCACGCGCAGTGCGCCTCGCTGCGCGGAAAATCAAGCGTTACGCCGCCAGAGTGCACACCAAACCACTCTGAGGATTCAGTCCTTAATTCATTCAATTCAATTTTAATTCAATTTTAACGTTATCTCATTGACTTACATTTAATTTTGAAATAAGCTTGGCTGAAAAAAAATCCTCGGAAAATGAAAATTAAAATGGAAAGATACGAAATTAAATAAAAAAACAGTAGGAAATAACAAAAAAGTATGAACTCTACGTCCGCTGTGGTTTCTCCGAATAACAAGATTTTTAATAAGAAAGAAAAAAAAAATCTGCAAGACTTGATTATAGAAAACAAATAATGGCGTATCGCTATTATTATTATAGACTCAAGGTAAAGTAGTGCAATCTTTGTTTACCTGTTTATCTCTAGAAGAACTAAACACGCGGCGCCTTTATCGCCACTCCCACCACTACCGGATCCAGGAAGAAATTTTAATGGTGGAGGGGACTGACGGTCACTAATCAAGTATGGGGTTGGGATACAGGGGTTGTACATACCCGAACTACTTCCAGAGTTGAAGAGTAGCAACAGTTGGGGAACGGAAGTTTTCAAAGCTGTAAGGGTGACCAATAATTTTAAGCCAACTTACTGACTTCTGAAATGCACTTATTAGTTATTACATTATTTTTTTTCTTTTAAATCATACAAAAAATATTTTTAAAGGACTGGCTCTTCTGAGAAACACGATGCGGTAGTACTCCGTAGGAAAGCCCCACAAGATATGTCCACACGGTTTTATGAAATCGTAATTTATATCGAAAATGTACTAAAAAACCACAGAACCGATCATGTAACTACTCAATTCTTAAGAATTAAACGTTTAGAGTAGTTACGATTTTAAAAATCTAGATATAACAATAATATCGCAGGAATTGCAATCATAACTACTTTTAAGTACTTAAACAATCGCTTTAACAATGACCTTAAACAATTGGTTTAACAATCATTTAAAGTTGTGGTGCATGAGGCTTATCATTGCTATACCTTGCAAAGTAGTTCGCAACAATGATCTTACTGGAAATGAAAACAAAAAAAACACAAATGAGGTATTGTCGGTGATTTAATTTATGCCTCTTCCAGACATTAATATGTCGAAGATACTTAAAAAAAAAACCGACCACACACATTTTTATAACGGTGCATCCAACACCAGCCTTGCTTAGAACAGACTTCAGCATAGAAGTAACATCATCAGGCAACGAAAAGTTGTTTCACCAACGATATTAGAGCACGTAAATTTTTAAAACGGCTCATCCCGTGATTTGAGTCACATCATGCGCTGATTGAGTGAACGAAGCGAACGAAATCAGCGTTTGTTAGCCAGTGTGCTCAAAAAGTTGATTTGAAGAAACTTAATTCAGTGAGCGACTAAACCGTACGAGTATTGCAGACGGTGCATCCAACACCAACGGGCTACCCCTAGTATAGTAACTTAAATCTCATTGTAGTCGATTTCGGTGAGTCAGTTATTGTTTTAGGCCGGAGAGGGGGCTTTCGGCGTACCCTCCACTCCCTTCGCCCCCCACCCCTCATCCAATCACCCGATGCGCAACGTAGATCTATTTCAATCCATCTTACCTTCAAATGAGTTATAAAATTGGACGTCACTCTTTCCGGTCTCCACTGTCCGGCAATCATTCTCCCACAATGCGTGCAGCGTCCTAGAATCTTCATCTTTGAATTGGCGTAATCGATGAACTCAAAACTATTGTAAAATCCAAGAACGGCCGGTAATGAAGATGGTAACTGCAGTTGAGGAGGGGTAGGGGGAGGATGTGGAGCGGGTGCTGGAGGGTGACAATTTCCAGAATGCATGTCTGTTGTTATTGCGACAGCTCCATTATAGCCAAAAGAAGCGTTGTAACCTTGGTAATCCATCGGGCACTACGTACTACATCGGGTGCTTCGAACCGCAACACGCTGCGTGCCAACGGGACGGTGACGATTATAGGTACTGCAAAATGCACCGAGGATACTCTCTCTGCTCTGCCTAACTTATTTTTCTGCCCTCCACCCCTTCCGTGCTGGTAATGAGAACCGCCCACACGCACGCTCATGCTAGTTAATTACTAACGTAATTAATTTTAATGGGAAGACGGCAGTGCATTACTCGATTAACGAGCGTCCTTGCCGCAGCCCCACGTTACTTCCCCCTTTCGATTTAAAATGGAATCGCCGCTTGACTAAGTAATTAAGCGCCGCAATTAATTAGCTTCTGCCTCGTCCGTCTACTGGCGTCCTTGTGTGCGTAGAGAATAATTGAACGGAGAATAATTAGACCCCGTACGTATTGATGTTACGCTGCGTATGGTACACACGCGTTGTGTATATTAAATATTTTTTGTTGCTAAGTTGATAGGCCTACAACGAAATTTAGGGACACCTCTCCAATAAGAGTGACCTCACGTTGCACGGTCTCGTATACAGAGACGTTATAACAATGGTCATTCACCTCCCCCCCCCTCCCCCATTCCTCCGCAGATGTAGAAAGTTCGGTAACCGAGTAACGTGGTTGCCCGGACGAAGAGTTTTAAAACGGAACTGGTAAGACGGCAGGGACCTAATTTAAGGCCGATTTACGCCCCTAAAACTGTGATCAAAAAACTGTGACGTCTTACGGTCACCAGCTGTGAAAGTGGCGCAGCAAGTACCTTCTGCATGAATGTTTTATAAATATAATATAAATATTGTTCACCACACTTAACGTGGTTGATACCGGAAGGGTGTTGAACCACTAACACCGGACCAATAATAGGGTGGGAAACAGGACTATTTTTCGGGCCAAAATCAAAGTCGAGATGGTCGTTTGAGGTAGGAATGCAGTGGTTCTTTGTTTAGCATTCTACGAAAGCCAGTTAAGATGTTCATATTAACCGTCGCAGCACCACAGGGGCCATACAAATGGGGCACACCCCCCCCCCCCCCCCCTTCCGTGTTCTAAGTCATGCCACCTCTCAACCCCACGCGTGGGAACCTAAGGTTTAAACAAACATTAGTATTAAAAAACCTTAATTGCATAAAATACGGATGTAAACCTTAAAAAAACTTAAGGAAAGGAAATGTAAGCCATCAGCGTCATACTAATACGTGAAAAAGAAGTCCAACGTACCAAAAAACAAGCTGGAGCTTCTTTTTACACGCATTAGTGAGGTGCCTATTTTACACGTATTGGTGAGACATGTCTTTTTCATGTATCTGTTCTTTTAGAGCATTATAATTTTTTTTACGCAACGAGAGCTTCTCGCTCGCCGAAAGCTATTTGCTAGTCAACCGTTATTTACTTACGATTAGTTTTTTTTTTAATATTTTTACATTTACAAAACTCAAAAAAAAAAAAAAATACACAGAAAAAAGAAACAAACACAGTGAAATATAAATCCACCCAAAACCAAAACTGGTAGAAAAACCCAACAAGTTTCCAAAAACGATCGGCCTTTGAAGGTAGTGATATAATTCCACCAGGGAAAGGCCGCCAAGGTTAATCCTATTAGCCAAGTTAATCGCACATACTAATAGTTCGAAAGTTATATGAAAACTAGAATATTGCTACTAGCGGTAGAAATCTTCAAGTTTTCATTTAACGTCCAAAGTATTATTGGGTGCGATTAACTTGGCTAATAGGATTAACCTTGGCGGCCTTTCCCTGGTGGAATGATATCACTACATTCAAAGGCCGATCGTTTTTGGAAACTTGGCGGGTTTTTCATCAGTTTTGGTTTTGGGTGGATATCACACCTTTCATAGGACTGTGAACGTACAATATAAATACAATTTCGCCATTAAAATTCATCCAACAAAGAAATGATTATTCCCCACTGAACTTTTTTTTTGTAATTTTGTCTGCCAACATATAATAGGAACAGTTTTCACTATACTAATTTGTGAGTGAATGATACTATTGTGATACTTTTCGCATATACATTTTTTCGCGTTTACATTTCCAAATGAATAATTTTAAGTGGGCAATAATAAAATTAAAAATTACATTTTTGTTTTCCCAGACTCCAATTAAGTAATATTCTGGTTCGGTAAACTTAGCTTTCTGCTAATTTTCGTCATATTTTCCCATAATTAAGTTAATATATGCCCACAGAACATCCAATTTGTCACAAAAGAAAAAAATGTTCTATAGTTTCAACCTCTTTCTTGCAGAAGGTACAGATAGTGGAGAGGCGCATTTAGTAAAATATGTAAAATTACAAAGTTGGCTCACCCTGAAACCTAACTAGCAACCACTATGCTAGATTTTATATTACAGTAGTACAGATGATATTTTAACCGGTAGTCACTGTGTATGAGTGGGCCCTCTTTTCTGGACACCATTTTGGAAAATGGCGGATGTAAATATTTGATTGTTCATACTTTGGAAACCACTCAACCTAAAAACTTGATCTTGGTGTCAAATTGTATGCTTTTGGGGGTCAAGGAATTCAAAAAAGTCATTAATTTATTCATACATACAACCCATCCCCCATTTTTTTTCAAAACGGGGACCAATATATCGCATTAAATGAACTTTTATGTGATTATTTTTCAACTTTTCCTTTATTAAACAAAGATAATGATATTTCTTCTTACTCAAACATGAAAACCACATTTAAAAATGTCCTTTATGTTATGGCCTTTATATGTCTTTTAAATGTCCTTTATATTATTATATTATGCGGGGTCTAACTTCCCTGTGTGATAGAATATAAATTTAAAATCCTGGTTTGAATATATGTTCTTGCACTGCTCAAGAGAACACCTTTACACTTTGAGACATGGTAACTTGTTTACACACACAATTAAATCAATCACAATCTGTAATGCATCCGCACTGCACGAGCTGCTTGTATGTGGGTGGAAATGGATCTTTTCCCATCAATTTAGGGTTTAAGTCACCATTACCATCGTACCATCCACGATCAAGTAAATCAGTCAATAACGACTTAGCCTCCAGCGCTTTTTTTCACACAAATGCTTGATAATGTGCCCGTAAGCATATGTTGCATTTCTCGTGATTTTTTCCCCAAACTGTAATTCCCGAAGTTCATTGATTGATTGTGAAGTTTCTGCATTATGTAGAGAGCACGAGTAAAAGAAATCCGTGTTTCAGCTAAACGCATATAGATTTAAACCAAACTAAGCTACGCTGTTAATTTCGAGGCCTCGAAATTGGCAGCTAGAAACGATAGGCTGGCGTATTTATTTCGTAAATGCAGGCTTTCAGAGCTGAGTTGAATTGTTTCAAAGTGGCCAGCAACAATGCATGCATATACCTTTGTAGCACGACGCCATAGCCGTACAAACGGTACAAGGATTACTAACAAAAACGTGTAGTGTGCCGTAAAAAAGGGGGTTATATGATTGAAGTTTCACTTTACTTGTTAAAATGTACACGGATAAAATTTGGATGATTTTTACTTGAAATAATCAAATGTACAATTGAGAAAATTGCATCTGGTTAAGTGCTGTTGTGGTTTACGTATCATATATTTAAAACGTAAAGCACAACAGCACTTAAACAGATGCAATTTTCTCAATTGTACATTTTCTCAATTGTACATTGCACACCTGAAAAGAAATACCATATTACTAACAAAAACGTCAAGTGTGCCGTAAAAAAGGGAGTTATATGATTGAAGTTTCACTTTACTTGTTAAAATGTGCAGGGATAAAATTTGGATGTTTTTTAATTGAAATAATCAAATGTACAATTGAGAAAATTGCATCTGTTTAAGTACTGTTGTGCTTTGCATTTTAAATATATAGGTATATATGATTTATCCGTGTACATTTTAACAAGTAAAGTGAAACTTGTATCATATAACCCCCTTTTTTACGGCACACTTGACGTTTTTGTTAGTAATATTATTTTTATACTAGTTGTGCCCGTGGGCATGCTGCGCACCTCCCCCCCCTCCCTACCCACCACCCACACATCCCTGCTCCCCCATCCCCTGCCGCACCCTGTTGCATCCCGTTCCTGCACTTCCATACTGTGGCTTCTGAATATCTCTCCGCCTCCCTCTGGCACCTCAGGTGTTTGGTCTTTGGTTTTAAATTTATGAAACCGAAGACCGAACATGCGAATGGCTCCCACATATGGACTCCCCCCCTCCACAATTACTTTAACCCCCAATCCCCACACTCCTGCCCCCTCCCGGATTCGCATACGTGTCCCCCCCCCCCCCTATACACGATTGCCCGCCTCCCCCTCCCCGAAAACGTCGCACCGTGACATTCTCCCTTTGGTCCAGCCCCTGAAACGTCGCTGGCGTGTGTTTGACTGTAGGCTAAAAAAAAACCTATCACTGAGAAATCCAGCATTCAGTAAGCAAGTAATCCCATGTTTAAGTTGATCATTTGAAACAATTGACTTCGGTAGCGCGCATTGCCGCCACACACACTTGCCCTGGC
The DNA here is from genome assembly GCA_023313725.1 of Lithobius niger. Lineage (NCBI taxonomy): Eukaryota > Metazoa > Arthropoda > Chilopoda > Lithobiomorpha > Lithobiidae > Lithobius > Lithobius niger. Next base: position 125,977 of record JAHWFP010243751.1, read on the forward strand.
ACCCTCTCTCGCACCCCCCGAAAACGCGTCCCGTGACATTTCCCCTTTGGTGCAGCCCCGAAAAAGTCGCATGCGCATGTTTGACTGAAGGCTAAAAAAGGCCCTGAGAAGTGCAGCATTCAGTAAGCAAGTAACCCTATGTTCAAGTTAATCCTTTGAAACAATTCACCTCGGTACCTTGCATGGCGACATTGTTGCAAACAACGATTGTTGCCACCCACTTAAAAACAATTCACTTTGGTACTTGGGTGGGTGACCTCCTGGGAATCCATTCCGGGTGCTGCAGACATAGGGCCTTAGACTTCGACCGGGTGCGGTTAACGCTCGGTAAAACCCTTTGAACCTTTGAAAAACAATTCAACTCCTTTCTGGAAGTGAACATTTAGGAAATAAATGCGCCTTTCCATCGTATCAGGCTGCCAATTTCGAGGCCCATTGGGGGCCTCGAAATTAAGAACCAATCGTTGTTTGGTTTAAAGTTGTCTGGTTTAGTAGACACGGGTTCTTTTTGTTTCTTTTTAGCTCAAACACCGACAATGGCACAGTCCACGCGACTAAAACTTTGTTGGCCGCTTTGGTACCACAACAATACCGAAAAACGAACCCAAAAACGGTGCGGCAGGTCTGGTAAGTGGCGCCATCTCTTCGAAGACGTTGGAAAAAGTGTTATAACCCGAACTTGTAGTCCAAGGCCGTCAATAGACGGCGACATGGCAGGTTTGCTAAGTGGCGCCATCTGTTCGAAGACGTTGGAAAAGTGTCCCAACCCGAATTTAAAGGCGAATCCCGTCAACAGATGGCACTACAGGGTGGGATACTTGATTGTAGGACGGAATGACGTGGCCGGTGACTTCGCCGCCTGCTCCGTATTATATATGTAGATTATGTGATATTTGAAAAGTGAAATATTATGGCAACTAAACTACGAAAGTTGCAACAGAAAAGAGACAGGGAATCTATCATTGGAGGAAAATTTGAAACGCAATGCAGATTGTGAGCACGGAGTCAAGTCAAGTAGGAAAAAAGTAAATTTTTTCAAAGAAGTATGTCTTAGTAATGTGCCGAGTTTGACGGTTACGGTAGACATTTGCTAGAAACCAAGTAAACGATCGGTCAAGTAGATGAGATTAATTGTGATTGAGTGAGCAATTCCAGCTTCATTGCGTGATTAAAATTGAACTGGAAGGAGCAACTGAAGTGATTGCTGATTGAGTGAGCGAAGCGAACGAAAATCAGCGTTTGTTAACCATTGCGCTCAAAAATGGGATTGTACAAACTTGAGCATGCTGAACATGGGCATACAATAAACCAAACCGTGTCAATTTGGCTTATGTAACGGCTAATTGGCCAATGGAAAATGTGAAAATTATGAATGAGAAAATTTATAGACATAAAATACCTCCAGACAAAAACGGTAGTCGTGACGATTAGACCGTCGGATTCTTTGTGTTCGAGGCCTATGAAAGTTGTAATATCCACCCAAAACGAAAAAGGGTATAAGAGAAGCCGCCAAGTATCCAAAAAGGGTCGGCCTTTGAAAGTAATGATATCATTCAACCAGGGAAAGGGAGGGGGGGGATTGAGGCTTAAATCAGGGAAAGGCCGCTAAGGTTAATCCTATTAGCCAAGTTAATCGCACTGAATAATACTTGGGACGTTAAATGAAAACTTGAAGATTGCTGCCACTATAGTAGCAATCTTCTAATTTTCATTTAACTTTCGAACTATTAGTAGGTGCGATTAACTTGACGGCCTTTCCCTGGTTGAATGATATCACTGCTATCAAAGACTGACCCTTTTTGGATACTGGCGGCTTCTCTAACAACACGGATAAAGAACAAAGTGCAACAGTAAAAATTTAGACGTTTGCTTCAACATTGTTGTCATTTCATGCTATATCCAAAATTTGCTATGCTCGTAGTACAAAAAAAATAGCTTCTGGAAATGATCAGACGACGGTAGAATAAATAGCTTCTCGCAGCGAGAATTCAAAATCCAACATGGCGTATATTTCGGGGTTATCGAAACGAAGACAAACCATCGGGTGCTGGCAGTCATAAATCAACCCGCAGTATGTTGTTGTCATAAATCGACGCTGTCATGCAGCACGCATCGTCCTTCATGTCGCGGGGCACGGGGAGAGGATCTGCGTCCGTGTCGTTGCCATGGTTACTACGTACAGACAACTCGACAGCCGCATGCTCTGGTGAAGACGCTAAGCAGCCAGCAGATTTAGTATTCACCAAGTCAAAGCTAGTGAGCGAGAGAATTGTCGTTGCGTAAACGTGCCCCCACTCGCTTTTGCATTCTCGCAGCTAGAAGCTAGAAATCACCTCAAATTCCAACATGGCGGCGGTTTTATGTCTGCCGCCTCGCAACGAAAACAGCAAATAAGGTGAGTTCAGAAGCGTTTGGGAAAATTGTTTCGTCATGAGGAATTCTTTATATTATTGGCACGGATTATAAGACTGCAAGCATTTACTCAGACGATGTCGGATTTAGCTGATCCATTTAGCGTTGTTACCATGGCAATGTCATCTTTGCCATCGCGATTGAGTTCTACTGTGAGAATGCAAAGGCGAGTCGCTGGATAAACGCGCCCTTACACCCGTATTTTATATGCTTAAGCGTGTTTCAAAACTATTTATTTTTACATGGATATATTTAGGATAAGTTTAATAACTAGACTTGTGATATTTGACGTAATCCGGAAGGATTAATGCGATGAACGCTTTTTTTTTTAGATAAATAAGATAAATGAAATTAGACATATACGGAGATAAACGAAACTGAAGAGTAACGAGCTAAACCAGATTTGACATAAATTAGAGATACGAGATTTGATATATACATAAAGGAGATAAACGAAATTTGCAAGACACGGGATAAACAAGACTTAATTAGATAAACGAGATTTGACTTAAATGAGATTAGAGCTAATTATCAGATGAACGAGATTTAGGCTAGATTTATCCTAATATGTATCCTATTATTTAGTTTAATACGAAGTTCTCTTCATAAATTCGTTGGGTTACTATTCCGGGTTCTCACTATACCACAAGCCATGGCTGTTTACCGTGACGTCATCATGAGTTAGCCACTGACAAACGAGAATAGAGTATCTTTGACCGTCTGATTGGACTAACCCAGTCACGTGATGCGTACGTCACGGCAAACAGCCTTGGCGCGTGGTATAGAACACTATCAGTACTAAACTGTTCCTATTACTCTCTCGACTATTGCTTATAAAGAGTTGGAGAACAAATTTGGGGAACTTGATGTGTTTTTCGTCACCAAAGAGTATTGATTCGGTTGCGCGATAAAGGCTTCAAACCCTTGTATGTACTCATAACATGGGGAGGGGGGGAGCAGCAACTGAGGCGTTTTTAGAAATTTTAACTGCTAAAAGTGTTATTTTTGAGGGCCCAAAATGACTTTTCCTCCCAGTTTGGTCAGTATTTTTTTTGTGAGTTCACTCTCTTGATGGGACCTAAAAAAAAATTATGACCTCCCCTCGAGAGGTTCCAAACAAATTCATGACCCCACCCCCACCCCGACGATACAATCAATAATGACTGGTCACTAATGTCATCTAATGCAAACTAATGCTGTCGCATTGATGAAAAAGTTCAATTTTGAACCAGTTGATAGACATCGTAGAAGGAGAACGAAGAAAGGAGCAAGGAAAGAAAAAATCGCGGGATTTGAACCAGAAAACCTTTGATAATCGCCGGGAAGGTTTTGGCCAAGCTTTAAATTACGATGCATTATTTTTTTTTTTTTTACAGAAACATTGACAATGATACCCGGCTCTTCCTCCCACTTGTCCCACACGTTTGGGGATGCCATCGGGGACCATTGTGCCCCTGGTAGGTCTAACCTTGGTGGTAAGGCATTCGTGACCCTAACCCAATGCCAACAACCCTCCCTCTGCAGCCGAGCCATCATCGTCGTTTTAAACTTTTAAATTTTTTGACTTTTGTATTTTATATTTTTTTTAGTTTTAACAACGGATGGCAGTCAGTGACCACCAGGTCAGTGCCATTCCGGTTGCATTTGCAACAAACTTAGATTATTATAAGTGGAGGGAGTGGGGGAGACGTCAGCGAGACAAAGTCCAGAATAGATCTCACATCCGTTGTGGTAGGCTGCAGCCTGGCACACAACACTGTCCCGCATTTTAATGTATTACTAGACGAAGCCCGTCCTCCGATCGGATGTAATGAACGTGTTGTTGTATCTGCCATGTGTATGTCCATGCGTCATCAAAGTTTCTTTAACAACAATTTTGAGTGTACTGGCTGACAAACACTGATTTTCGTTCGCTTCGCTCACTCAATCAGCGCATCTCCCTTGCCACTGTTAAATCTTCTTCCTCCCTGCCTTCTTGCCTTAAGTGAACAACTGCTTATTTCCAGTCTGGCGCTTCTTCCCCTTTGCCTTATTGGGAAAACCCCGGATCGTTTTATTTTTGCGAACAACTGCGTATTGCCAGCATCGTTAGCACCTGTTTAAAGTCTGCCTACGCTTTGCGGCGGCTGGCTTTTGCTGAGCATTGTTGCATAATAACAACGTTTAAAACAATTTAAACCAATGAAACTGATCATCCAGGGCCTCGTAACTACGGAATGGCACGACTAATCAAAATTCTACGTTAACCCTTTCATCCCGGCAGTAGCCAAATGGCAACAGCTACAAGGTGGAGCTAAAACTAAGTCCCAATTTGCACAGCAAGCTTTGTGAGGCGTCCCCGGGCAAAGCGAGCAGCAACAACCCGATGGATAACGTCCTCGTCTCCAAACCAAGTGAATGCTGGTTCGAATCCCGCGACTAACCTTAGTTTAAAAAAAAAAAACAGAATTAATTTGGGCATGAAAGAGTTATGGTGCACATCACGGTAGCTGTCCATACAGAACATCCGCACCATCACACACGTATATTCAAGGATAATATGCGGGGACAAAATTTACAAAAATACGGCTCGGTATGCTCTTAATGTATAGAAATCTGAGGAAGCATTGGTACGAGACAAGGTAGAAAAGAAGGTGCATATAACAGGACAAGGATGTGCATATTTAGTTTCGCTACAATCAGAATTATGTCCATTCTATATGGAGAAGACTGGAAATGCAAATAAGGAGATTTTAAATCACTGATTTATGCAAAAACGTAAATTTGTCGGCCCTATATGAGGCCGGCTGAAATGTGTTTCTTTTGCAAAGGAAAATATCCTATACCTGTCAATTTTTTTGCATTTATGAGCATCATGAGAACATAATGCAAAAATTGACAGGTATAGTATATTTTCCAACAACAAGAAACGTAAATTTGTCGGCCCTCACGAACGCCGGCTGAAATTTGTTTCTTAATTTTGCTAAAGAAAATATACTATACCTGTCTATTTTTGCATTATGTTCTCAAGATGCTCATAAATGCAAAAAAAAAAAAAATTATAGGTATAATATATTTTCCAGCAACCAGAAAGAACAATTAAAATCCCTTGTGTAGAGCATTTTATACAATTAAAAAAAAAAAGAAGAAAGCATTTAAGGTTTACAAATTTTAGTACCATTTCTTGCCACCATGGTGACTTTGTTAGCAAAGTGTGTTAAGCCTAACATTGCGGTTGAGTAACTCGTCCATTTTTTCAGATGTTACATTTTTGCTTTTTTTTAACGAATATTCGTTCTTTTAGGGAAAAAATTTCAAATATGCACGTACAAGTTAAATCCGTTAACAAACTTTGCTAACAATGACATCTAGTGCCAAGAAGCCGGAATAAAATTGGTAAAACTCTAATTCTTTCATTTTATTACCTAAAATGCTGTATGCAAAACGAACTTTAATTCTTCTTTTTGTTTTTGAGAGTTCAAAATTGGCTTGTTATAATAATCAACAAGCGTAGTACCTGCGCCTTTTCACCTGTTCAACTCCTATAGATGCAGTACCGTAGAATCTTCGAGCAATATAAAGAAAATAGCGGTAAATTAAAAAAAACAAAAAAAAACACTATTCTCAGCACAGGTACGATTTTCATAACTAAAACGAGATCACGTGACCCACATCAGCCTATTGGGTGACAGAGAATCTGGAACGTGGATGCTGTGTTTAGAATATGGGCAATGATATCGAAAAGGTGAACCGGCATCTTGAATGTTGCCGACCAGGAGTTGACAACAGAAAAAAAATTACAAATTAAGCAGAACGTTGACTTTGTCATCCGAATAAACACTAATAATACGAAAAGGAAAGAAAGGACAAATATTCCCCGAGTGGGACTCAAACTAACGGTCATCCATCCATTCTCCATCAATTAGAGGTGTTTGAATCGACTTCCTATGAGGAGAAATGAAACTGCAATGAGAAGGCATAAAAAAATATCACCCGTCGTAGCGCAATTTTCGAATGTAACGACGGGTTTGTTTACAGCGAGTTCCTATGTTAGTTTGCTGAGCTACCACTTAATAGTGAAAGATTCTAAAAAAAAGTAGGGAATGTCAATTAATTCCACATAAAGTGTTTTTACGGTTTTTCGCATTTATTACGAGTCTACATAAATGAGTCACGCATCATTTTATTATATATTTTTTCAACCTCCCACTCCCTCTTCTATCAACTGTATTGCTACTTTCCCAATCTTCCACTCCCGTCCCCCCTCTCCCCCAACCTCTGAAATGCCGTCAAAAATATCGATTCCCCCTTTACCCTCGGTCGTCACGGATAGAGCTGGGAATATTTCGGGAAAAATTAATTTTTTTTGTAGAAACTTTAGAAGTTTTAGATTGTAAAACATATTACAAAGTAGCAAAAAAAAATATTAGGATGAGTTTATTTTAGGGTTTAATATTTTACGCAAAGTATTTCGTAATAAACAAAATGTATATATATACAGGGTGTTCGGAAATTGGTGTCAAATATTTTGAGGGTCCGCTGTGTGATAAAAGATAAGAAGAAAAAGTCCTATAAACATGGGTCCGGAAATGCACC
>JAHWFP010243751.1:149089-181889 GCA_023313725.1 Lithobius niger
CTCGGTCTTGGAAGAGGTTCGACGGCAAGCCAAAGGTTTCTTCTCTCGACCATCACCATCTCGACTTTGCTCAAGCTCCACTAGATGGCAGCACCAGTAGGCGCAACAAACGCATGTCAAAGATATTGGCGATGCTATTTCTTTCAATGTAGATGATCACAATCGCGAAATGTAAAGCTTCGGAAATACATTGGGGAATGCTCAGCAACGAATGGCACTGCAAACTAGTAATTTTTTGAAATTACGTAATTTAGATCGCAGCTATGCTGCCCCAGTGCCGATCGACGTTGACGCCACGCACATGACACCAATGCCAAGCAAAACGAAATGTGTACCGCACAACACACGCGGAACGACTGGTTAGCACCTCACGCAACCGGACCAAATTTGGGAAGCAAATCAAAATATATTTCAATTAACGACTATGACGATAATGGACGTCCTTACGACAGGACTTCTGCGTCTCTGAACCCGAAGTTTTCCTGTCTTTTCGACCATCAACTCGTTCTTCCTCACCTGATGACATCCACGCCTCTGTCCGACTTTCATGTCTTCTTTCATTCATCACCTCACCCAGGGATGCACTCTCCTGTCTTCAACCGTTTGACGACCGCTGGGCGGCCTACGTCGCCAACGGCGGACCGTTTCCTGCTTCATGTGACCTACGCACTCTATCCCGGTCCCAACAACCTACGATGTATTCACGTCAACCTTCACCACTCCATGGGCTTCCCTTGCGACCATCCTCTTTCCACACGCAGTCACCTCGTCGCTCAGGCTTTTGAATTAGCACCCCCTGCTCATCTTCTTCACGCCGGATGCTACCACAGCATCTCAATGCAAACTACGGAAACACCGGCTGCCTTCCCGAGCTCGGCCTTTCGACCAGCTGCTTGCCTCGTCCATGATTGACCCCACGCCTCGAAAGAATTCCAAGTCAACAGTCACTTCGCTGCTCGTCTCATCCGTGGCTTGAACCCACTTTTTTAGTGAACTAAAACTGAAGCCGTTTACACCTCTTGCTGCTTGTCTCGACCATGGCTGACCTCGCGTCTCGAACGAAGACCAAGTCAACAGTCGCTACCCATTACTGCTCGTTTCATTCGGGGCTACAACCCATGTTTTGAGTAAACCAACACTGAAGCCGTTTGCACCTATTGCTGCTTATCTCGACCATGTCTGACCTCACGCCTCCAACAAATTTAAAGATAACATTCACTGCCCATTGCTGCTCGTCTCATTCGTGGCTAGAACCCACGATTTGAATGAACCAAGACGGAAGCCGTTTGCACCTTTTGCTGCTTGTCGCGACCATGGTTGACCACACGACTCGAGCAAAAATCAAGACAACAGTTGCTGTCCACTGCTGACTTGTCTCACTCGTGACTAAACCCACGTTATGAGTGAAGATCCAAGACAGAAGTCGTTCCCACCTCTTGCCACTTGTCTCGACCGTAGCTCACCCCACACCTCAAGCGAATATCAAGTCATCAGTTGCTGCTCACTGCTGCTAGAACCACGTTCTGAGTGAATCAAGATGGAAGCCGCCTCCACCTCTCACTTGTCTCGTCCATGGCCGTCCCCACGTATCGTGCGGAAATCAAAACAACAGCTGCTGTCAGTGTCAACTACCGCTCGTCTCACACAGAACTAGACCCCACGCTTAAAAAAAAAAGAAAAAAAATCTCTAGAAGAAGCCATTCACGCCCCTTGCTATCATCTCTCCCGTGGCCGAGCTCACGTCTCGAGCGAAAATCAAGTCAACAATTGCTGCCTACCACAACTCGCCTCACTCATGGTTTAAACCCACATATGAAGTAAAGCTCCAGGACGGAAGCCGTTTCCACCTCCTGAGGCTTGTCTCAACCATTGCTCTCCCCATGCTCCTAGTAAATCAAGACAACACCCATGCTCGTCTCATTCGTGGTTTAAATCCACGTTTTAATTAAAATTCAAGAAAGGACCGTCTCGGTCTTTGATCATCTGTTTCGTCTACAACTGACCTCAAGTCCCGGATAAAATCAAGACGTCAGCAGCCGTCCGCTCCGATTCTCAGCTCACCCATAGCTAAAAAAAAAAAAAAAAACCACGCTTTACACGAAGATTCAGTCGGATGACCTCTTCACCCCCTGCCACACGTCCAGGGCTAACCCCACGTCTCGTGCGAAAACCAGAACATCTGTTGCAATCCACGCCGGTGCCTGCCTCATACCTGATTACCATGATTGCACCCACTTCTCGGGTGAGGATTAAATCGCCCATGGCTATTCACACCAACTTTCCCTCCTCTTCCAAATCCATGGTCTCAACATAAGGGCTCGTAACCTCACCCAATCCTCCCCAGTGCAAATCTTCACGTAGTTTCTCTCGTCATACTCTTGAAGAAGGCTGCAATTCATCAGATGTTGCTACCCGAATCACTTCAAAATCACCAGAGATCCAACAAACAGAATGTGTGATGGCCACTGGCCCAAATGGTTTCATTAGTGTCCCACAAAGGAGATCAATCCCTTCAATCCGTCGAACTCCAAAGTCCTTTCCTGACCTTTCCAGCACCAGCAGCCCTAAAGGCTCAACGATTATTACCTGCCACCTAACACTAAATTCGATAGTCAAGACAACAGACAAGACCAGCCTTTTTGACGGTTACCAAATTCCTGCTCTTCTCCGCCCTCTGAAATAACCGCCCAACAACGAGAAGACTTGTCACAGACTGGGACTTGCCAATCGCCCTGCAATTCCTAATGGAAGACCCTCCAACCAATGCAAAACAGCTTCTTTACCAGGGAATCTGTCTCCCTCGTCACACTCTCAACAAGCGCCCGCTGTTCCGAAACTCAAGCCCTAGCAGAAAACCTGCCTACTGCATCCCTGGTCAGGTGAGGTAAGGTTTAGAAACCCCCGATGGATTACGCAAACAATCGACATGCCGTACGACGAGGCCAACTTAAGCAGAGAAAGAGAAACAGCACACGATGTTGGAGCAATTTCAACATCATGGGCACTCCACACCGCCGTACTAATAGAAGAGATACTTCAAGCCACATCCTGGCGTCACTCATTGTCAAGAGAAGAAAAGGGACTACACCGACTGGACCAATCGTCGCAGCCAGAACCGTGGTCAAACCCCTTCAAGCACTCAGAACGAAGCAGAAGCAAGCCATCCCATGATGGAAGCAACCTATCAATAGAATGAAGCAAGAACTCAAACAACGGTCCTTTTCAGGCCCACCAATCCCTACGAAAGAGATCCAACTTCCTGTTTCATACACCCTGTTCTGAATAAAGTGCAAATTTGTACTACAGTAAAAATTTTTGGGGAAAGCCTGCTTGCGTCCCGGGGTGCCCCGTCAGACCGGTGCCCGCCACCATGTTTGACGAGGTCTGCTGATAATGGTAAAATTATCAGGTTAATATGTTTGGCAAACAAAGAAAGAACATTTTGCCGGCCACCAGCAAGGCCGGCTAAGAATGGTTTCTTTTTTGCCTAAAACATACTTAACCTAAGCCCGCCCTACCTCCCCTCTTGAGTCACCGTCTGACAGATTGAGAGGAAAATGTATGCCGAGACCAACCACGTTCTCGCTTATATAGAGAGGGCTGCGCATGCACAGTGGGACACGCAAGCAGGCGGCTACAAGCATCTAAAAAACCTCCAGGGAAACATTAATTGAGGACAATGTAATGCTAAAATTATCAGGTTAAGTGTGTTTTAGGCAAAAAAGAAACCATTTTTAGCCGGCCTGGCTGGGGTCCGGCAAAATGTTCTTTTTTTTAATTATAAGCCCAAGCTCATGATATCCCGTCAAAACGGCGCGGAAATAACAGCACATGACAATACAGCGCACAACAAAATAGCTTAGATAAAACCGCGTGCGACTAACTAGTCAGAATTTCACAATGAATTAAGGCTCTCCTCGGATCAAAGCAGAAACCTATTGCTCCACAATTTGCACATTCAACTAAAACCAATGTTCTGCTGGGGGACAATATGTTACTTTTGCGTGGTTATTCTGTCTTACTTATTCAGGCCAAAAAAAGTTAGGTTTAATTCAGACTGCAGATAAGAAGACAATAAAACAGTATGGATAACTTTTCCTCCTCTAAGGCCTTTGCATCATGGCAAAATCGTGAGATACACTGAAAGACGGCCCCCTTAAGGGTCATTTCTCCTCCGCCAACTCTTTGTATGTCGACCCTGATGTTCTTGTCAACCCATCACACTTGCTTCTGAATTCGCCCACAGGCTAAAGCCGATGGCTTCCTATTCTGTTGTCTCAAACACAGGTTTCTTGTTATATTGAGAAAACACCGATGGATAAGCTCATCGTCTCAGCCATCGCCCGTCTCGACTAGCGCACGGCTGTCCCTCGTCAAGAAAGAAAAGACAACGAAGTTGCAGCTCATCTTCTGCTGACTTTGGCCATCTCAACAAACGCCCGGCAACTGTTTCAGCTACGTTCTCCTTGTGTCTGCCGACTTCGCTTGTTCCTGCAATCATCCGGCTGTTGCTTCCAACACACCTTTCATGACAGCAAAAAACACACAACACAAAAAATGATAATAACTGGACATGAAGATGGACTGCACCACATCGATTGGCCTTGCAAGCACAGCCAATTTCTTCTACTGCACAACATTCATCATGAGGCACGTCGAAACATTGCTTAAGCGACGTACCCCTGGCAGGACTGGCTAACGCATTGCCAGCCTGACCACGAACAACAAAAGAAGAAAAAGTAAGACACACAATGCTTTTGCGCTCCTCACATAAGACTGGGTTTTTCAGGTCTGGGACGTCTCCTCACATGGCAATTAAAAAATAAATAAATAAATGATCATTGACAACTGAATCTTCAGTTGGTTTAACGTACGGCAATTAACTACTTTCACAATCAGTGATCTGTACACGATCATGTCATCAGAAGACCCTGGTGTCCTGCAAATATGTGGATCTGATTAACCAATGCTGGACAGCTGTGAGTCACGGCCCCTTCGTCCATGGGACATGGGATGTCCAGCAGAAGCGGCTAGCGAAAGCTACGTGTCAGAATCTTCAGATGGCAGCACTCTGAACAACCACGCTCACTTTCCATAATGCTCTTCTACATCAGTAGCCTAAGGGCAGGAAACACTTCCATTGTCACTCAATTCAAGCATATCACGCATTAGCTCATAACATGTCTCCCAAGAAACGTGGCAGCTTGTCACAAGTGAATATCATCACACCACCAACTGAAACGGAAAGAACCAAAGGAACTCCGGATACAACGGAACACCAGTAAAGTGCAAATGCCAAGCAATGTTAGCTGGCAAACAAAGACTTGATCCCTACACAACCTGCCAATATCATCGCACATGTGATTACCGTAAGAGGCCTTGCTCAACCTAGCAGTCAAGAAGCAGGACCAAATGGGACGAAACAACGTCGTTCAAGACTCTGGGGAAATCTCCGTGAAAAAAAGAAGCAACTTGGCAAAGCAAGAGCGTTTGGCGAGGTTTCGTCAAGTCTGGAAAGTCACTGGTCAGTTCCCCTTTTAAACCGCCCACCTCTCAGTGGTCAGTCTTGTCTTCAACAAAGCACTCTGACGCATTGTTTTCTCCATCACTGTTGACTTCGTCATTGCAAAAGGTCCTTCCTTCATCCATCATCGTCGTTGTCATCAAGCTCTTCTCGAAGTGAATCATCTGCATCATCATCACCATCTTCTTCTGTCCAAGTGAAGAAAATAAAAGTTATAAATGCCGTCACTGACTACAAATTCCGGTGATGGATCCAGTTTCTCCATTGCCATGGAAACGGGAAGTAACTGAAAGACCCTCAAACACCCCACCCAGATCCCGGACTTCTCTCACTGATTCAGAAAGACGACACTCGTGCTGCTGTCCCACTGCCACTCCCGGGCACGGAAGAACCATCCACCTCTTTCTTTGGTCTCGGGACTGCCCGGAAACAAAAAGTTCATCAACTGAGACGAAAGCCTCACCTGATTTCACAAATCTGGGTCAAATGCACGAAGTACTCTTCCGCGGGGTTCATTCTCCAAAAACGTAAGACTCAGAAAATCAACCAAAACCTTGAACCTTTGAACTGCTTGAAACATGTCCAATGAATTAAATTCACAACGGGCATCGAAAACAAACATTCAAACGGAAACAATACAACTAAACCAAAAGCTATAGTCACTTCGGTTACAACTACAGTTAGCTAACTCGAAAATTAGACATTTATCACCACTTTCTCCAAGTGAACGCCGACGCTGGCACCTTCGCTACTATCACCCATCTGCTTCTCGTCCGCCATCTTACGGAAGATCGCTTGCAGTACCGAGGAAAATGCGTACACGTAACTCCTTACGACCCTTGTCACTTTCAAGGACAAAGAAAATCAAACACTCCAATAATTTCCCTTGTAACAAAGAAATCAGGATTTCCAGAAACTACCGCTTCAACAAGCAGCGGCCCAACATCATCAACTTTACAGCCTCGGCAAGAAACCGATCTCGTAGCGTCAGACTGGACGAAAGCTTGCAATGCACTTCCAGCTGACAGAAGTGCTTACTCGTTATGGCAATACGATGACGCCGATGGATTAGCCCCAATTCCACAAGGATTGAAGCAATGCGCAAATCACAAGACCCATGACATATCATGTTCAACATGTCACTTGAAAGCCAAAGGTTACTTGTTTGGCTTTCGGCTTCGCCATTAGCAAAACTCAATGTTAAATCTGCAAAAAATTTTTTTCACACTGGTAGTTTTCTGGTGGAAAAAATACAATTTAAAAAAAAAATTTCATCCCAAACCTCAGTCATCCCCAAAAAAGGGGAAGTTCCATAATCATCAAGACAAACTCTTTTCAAAGCAACATTCAAAGGGAAAGACCAAGAAACGAGTTCGACAACAGATCTCCACTCACCACCTGGGAACTTCTTCAAAAAAAAAAAACACCAACGGCATTGAAGCCACTGGTCCATTCAACCCTCCAAGAAGTCAAAGAAACAAATCGTGCGTTACATTTTGGCGTTCACATCACCTTAACTTTTTGTTGGCATAATATTCAAATGTTTAACTCAACAAATTGTTGGGAGACAAGCTCCTCCGCACCGTGCAATCTTTTCTGTAATGCCCCATTCAAACATTCTCCACTATGCCTGGCTGTATGCGAAACTGAATTTGCAAGCGTAGTTGGCTATGGGATGGCTCGATGATACTCTCCTCCGTTGCATTATCTGCCTGATTGTCGTCTATTATCGATCCAAGTTGTTGTGTGTACAAATTGTTAAATATAAGCAAATGTCATTGCAAAAGAAAGGAAAACACACCTTATTACACAGCAGCAGAACAATGAAGAACAGTTATTCCATTTTACATTTTCGTTCACTTCTTCAGAAAATTCAGCAAATGTAAAGTACTTTGAAATATTACAAGTGGAGTGGCTGATTGCAGAAGCGTGACAGGATTATTAACGAGTTTTTAATTTAATGATGTTTGTTACAAAGGGGTGGGGGTATGTTTCAAATTCGGTCGAAAAGTGTGACGTAATATATAGATGGCACCAATGCTTAGCAGTTGTAGGTTAATGTTAGTGGAAGCTGGTTGGCTCCCTGTGGGACATTATTCATTTAAGAGATAGCCTGCACTGGAACTCGATTGCTTGTGTGTGAGGAGCTCTGATATGCATAGTCGTTTCTAACGACTCTCAACAACTCTTAGCCAGCCTACTGCTTGCTCTCACTTAGTGGCATACAACCTCCACAAATGTGAATTGCTTGGCGCTTACCATTTTGCCAGTAGACAATAAAATCGACATTTGAGCGCCCTTCTTATTCTGCATGCAATGTCGCAAACAATTATTCCTAGCTAATAGTTCCAGAGATATGACAATTTAAGCATGTTAATCAGTCGTCAGGTTTGGCGGTAGCTCTAGAAACCAATTTGCCAACTGCTGAAGTTTCATCGCCATTTGGTGAGTGGCGAATAACATTGGTGAAGGTGATTGGCGCAGGGAACCAAACGGGGGTGGCATATTTTACAAGTGGACGGACATATACCTTAAATGCCCACAGTAAAGTTAGGACATCCCTAGAAGTGAAACAGTTTCTGATAATAGTGGCTCCTTGCATTGCAATTTTAATGACAGTATTACAGTGGTGAGTCCATATTAGATTTGTGGTGAGCCAGACAGTCAAGACACCTAAGTCCTTGACAATAGTTAAAAGTTGCAGTTTTGAACCCGATAGATAGTAATTAAATGATGGATTTTAATTCCCCTATGTGCAACACTTTGCTTTTAATGTCCGAAATCGACAACTTCCATTGATCTGACCAGTTTTTTAGTTCATGAAGTTCACGTAAATACCAATGTGACTCCATTTTGATTTCATAGTGAGTGAGCTTACCGTCATCAGCAAATTTTCACAATTTTCCACAGTCAGAAGTTGCTTTATCAAGTTTATACCAATGGACCTAAAACTGACGCCTGTGGAATGCCACTTTCAACCACAGCACCATAAGACACCGATTCCCCAACTGCAAATGCTGGCTACAGCCCACAAGGGAATCTGTAATCCAAGCCAATAGGTGGACTCCTGATGCCAATTTTTTGTTAGTTTAAATAGTAATTTGTGATGGACAACGAAGTCAAATGTTTTTTGCATAAGCTATTAGAACTACGTCAACTGGGTAACCCTCGTCTAAATATCTAGCCCAGTCATTTAGGATGTCCAGTAGCTGTAGCATTGTTGAGCGTCCAAGCAAAAAACCAAATTGATCATACGTGATTATATCTAGTTCGTTTAGAAAATTTAGCATTTCATTTCTAATTTATAATGAAAGTGTTGGTTTCATTTCTAATTTAGTGGAAGCATTGGTAGCAGTACATGAAAAGTAACACAAATGATTAAGATTTAAAATGAATTGGAAAATTACGGGGTAATAGGGAAAAGGTTGATAGGCTAATGCTGTATTAATTGATTTGCATTAGGACTTCAAGACTTTTCTAAGCTAAATCTTTGAGCAGGCTCTGCCACCAAGAGGAACAGCCACTGATTCCTCTGAAAATTCCACTGAAAAGGGCTTCAAAAACAATATTTTTGAAATTGAAATGTTTTTTTTTTTATTACTCATTGCCCTCCCAGAAATTCAACATTTGTTCGTTACACTGCAATGGTGGAATTCGAGATTGTCCAGTCATAAAAGAATAAACATTATTTTCTTATTTTTTTCTAAAGATGAACCCAGAACTACTACAGCAACTGTCGGATGCAGTGGTAGGTCTAAGTGCGGTAGCCAGAACCTTGGCAGGGCAGTCTCCAACAGTACATGCGATGACTGCCACTACCACCACGCCAGTAGCCACTGCTTCTTCTTCTAATAGGCCAGCCATACAAAGTGATGGCAATGAGGATTTTCGAACGGTAAGGAAGTTTCTGTAGTTAAATTTTTGGGTGAACAAGCAAAGTGAGCAAACCGTATCCTATAATGGACATTGCAAAATGTTGGTTGGTTGTTTGCATTTGTAGTCTGGGTAGTGCCCAAACGAAAGGTTGGATTGGACTGAAAGTTGGCACGTCGCTTGAAATCCCAAAAGAATTGATGAGCTCCTACTTTTTGCCGCAAATTCAATAAATTATTATTACTTTTTTTCGAATTCACTGATCTAACACTAACAGTTGTAGGGTAGGAATCCTGAATAGTTTTCCAACGATGCTGATGGTATGAGTAAACCAAACGAATACGACATTAGGCCATTTGAAAAAAAAATTGTTTCTTTTGCCGACATAATCTGTAAATTTATAGGTAGGCCTAATGTAAATTTTTGTTTTAAGCACTGGAAACAGGATTTAGCCACTGCCGTGGCAATTTTCTTTTTTTTTTAAATGGCCTTAATGTGTCCTTATAATAACCATTTTTTTCATAGTAATTAGCTAACATTAGATCATAGCATTTAAACACTGTAAAATGCAAAAAGGTGTATAACGTCAGACATTTTGTTCAACATGGCTACCAAAAGTAGTGTTTATGCTAACTACAGGAATTTCGTATTTGAAACCTCAAATCACCTTAGCATGATGAAGCTGCTTATATGAAATGAAACTATGCAGCAGGCGACGTGTTTATGCCATAATAATTTTGAAGATTCTCTGTTACTATGGCAACTGAAACTCTCAATAGGCTACCCATGATGCTTGAATGAATACTCTTTTAAATGTAAGCTTACTTTTCTACAGCTCCTTTGAACCTGGAAGCGGGAGCGAAAATTTAGCCCAAAATTCTTGAGATCCTTTGAATTGTCACGCCCAAGCTCACACCTTTTGACATTCATGGTTACTAATTTTAGGTAACAATGGCTATTGCTGAACAGGAGGTGGATATATGCCCTTTCATGCAGCCTGTTTATTCTAGTGTCACCACTACAAAAATGTTGATGCATTTTAGAATCGAATACAAAGATCTTTGTCTTAGTTAACTTGGACTAAACTATCCACGTTCACACGAACACCCAAAAAAAAATGAAAATGTTGCAGAGAAATTTTTTAAATTTTATTTTAGGGATCCTTCAGTTTCTGGATTCATTAATTTTCTTAATTTCCCAAAAGACAATTAAGGGAAATATAAGCGTCCCAATTTTTTTCCCCTTAATACCAGTGATCCAGAAAATAACTACTGTAAGGAAGGTCGTTGTAAAAATAATGATACCATTTGTGTCATTTTTTATATTACAACAATGTGCGAAATTCGCCACTGTAAACACCAACGTTTACCTATTTTGTAAGGAAGGTAACAAACCTGTACAAAAATCTTGGATTGTTTAAAGAATTCACTTCGCATCACGGCCAATCAGTGAAGTCACTACGCTACCTTAATCCCAAACACAAGCCAAAATGTTTGCAAGCCAAGACATCATGTCGCTGATCAAGTCCATCGCCCGTCACTGTTGTCATCACAGTCTGACAATTTTCAGATCTGTCACTCGCACAGCCACAACTGCTACCGTAACGAAACACTCCGGAGAGGCTCCATCATCTTGCCACTAACGCCGCTCTTCAAAGTCAATAACCAGTCCCCTTATTGTCACTGTTATTTACTTACATGCATCTCTTCCTGGCCTTCGTCCACAACAGCCCTGCAAATCCACAAAGATCATAAGTTCCTTCAGCTATTGCGAGAACATCAACAAGACCCTTTGGTCCCTGAAGCTGTAAATGTGTTTTTCAACATAACTCTCACAACAGCTGGATAAAATCGTGCTAAATCGACAACCCAGCTCTTTTCATAAGATCATCATGTGGACTGAAAGAGCCACTCAAAACAAGGAAGCCACAACACGACGTTCCGCGCAAGGTCAAGACTAACCACTGCACGCAACGCCTGACTGACACCACCGTTGCAAAACCAAAGCCTCTCCGAACCCGCCGACACTCTTTGATTTTCTTCAAAGACTGCTTTCGCCAAAAAATTTTTCTCAACCATCATTCACTATCTCAGCCATACTTCATCCTAAAAAAAACCACAACAAAAACACATTTACCACCTTCGAAAAACACAAAAAGGTCCTACACTTGAATTTTCGGTGAGTCTCCTTTCACCTTCATCAGAAGTTGTGCACGAAAATAAATTAAAAGTCACATCACAGCATCGATTTTCTTCCTGATGTTTAAACTCCTGCTAGTATGTCGAACCACTGATCTGTACGTCTAAGGATACAGATCTACACGTACAGATCAGTGGTTCAGATCTGTACGTCTAAGGATACAGTCTAAGGACGTACAGATCAGTGGTTCGACAGACTAGCGGGAGTTTAAACATCAGGAAGAAAATCGATGCTGTGATGTGACTTTTAATTTATTTTCGTGCACAACTTCTGGTGAAGGTGAAAGGAGACTCACCGAAAATTCAAGTGTAAGACCTTTTTGTGTTCTTCGAAGGTGGTAAATGTGTTTTTGTTGTGGTTTTTAAGATGTCTTTTAAATACCACTGTGACTACCGGTTGCCGGTGTTTTCGATACTTCATCCTTGCGTTCAGGAGCCCATCCATTGATCAAATCAGTTCAACAGGGCAAGATCAGAAGGAACATCAAAGAAACATTCACCCAAGATGGCCAACCCTTTACTCAAACGCTCTTCACCATCAATCCTAATTTTGTTGTCACCCCTTTGCTGACACCACCACTCTTCCTTTGCCTCAACCTTTGCTTTCAAGCCTAAGTCCTCGAAGTAACATTGATTTCCGACCAACACTCAACCAGATCCTTCGGTTCAATCATTTCACAAGGCCTCCAGAACAACCGACAGAGCCACTAAAACTCAACAAACAAAACCCACAACATCCATCAGATACGTTGGTATTGTTGCAATGGCAATTCAAGTCCGTCGACACCTGTCTACCAGAACTCTTGAAATTCCCAACATCTTATTGAAAGAAGGAACAACCAGTTCCACCATCCTTGTTAACTGCTTCACCTTTACATTCTGTCTGAACACAACGAGCAGCCTCACACCGTCAACAACTCCGACATCTCATTCCCCAAGTGAAGTCTAACGTTCCTCAAAATGACAAACCTTTCATGATTGGGACCTTTCCATCATCTTCCGACTCCCTTGTAAAAGTCCCAGCATGCCTCCACAAAATCGGACATCAAATTCCAGAAGAGATGAAGTCAACTATCCCTTCCCTTCAGAGTGGACTTCTCAGCAATGCAATGCTTGATCACAATCTGGATCAAGATGGTCATCACCAATGCTTACAAAGACCTCAACATTGGTCATGCCAACAACCCCCACAGCAGAAGAGACTCAATCTTTCTGCAACGCATTTTAAAATTAACGATTTTTTTCTGCGAACTAATAATCCACCACGCACCCTATTTCCGTGGATATTTAAAGCATTTTTGTGAGTGCTAATTCTATTACAAAATTGTTGTGAAATAAAATTTGTAACAACAACTGGTGATCTGGTAAAATTACGTGTATTTTAATACATGGCAAGCTGACCGGAAGTGTTGTAATGCACAGAAGTGATGAGTGCAGATTAAGTACCGTATGTGCACTCCCAAGTTTTTGCGATTAGTCTATGTGTTTTGATTACGATGAGGATTATAACCTTGTGTTAAATGAGTAATGGCTTAAAATAAAAAGATGGTGTGGTGCTATTAATGAGAAGAATAAAGTCTTAAGGAGGGAAACATTCTGTAAAAAACAGCGCAGTTTATGATTTTATTTAAAAAAAATTTCACCCTCGTTTTCTTTCTGCGTGATGCACGCTCATTCTACAACAAAGTCGCACATCGCAGGACATTCTGCTTTGAGGCTAACAACTACACATGAGCGATTACGCTTGAACTCAAGAGCAATTTCAGTGCCTTGGGCTGTCCACAACATCAATATCACCGAAATCCATCAAGCAAACTCCTCCAGGAGTCAGATATTTTTCACGAACAACCACGTCAGTGCGTACGGACGAGGGCTATCCTCACACCGAGTTTCATCAAGTTTAGACGGCCAGTAATGTCTATTCCTGAAAATGGATAACATTGTCTGTGACCCATTGTCACTCCAAAACATGTCGTCCAATCCCCCTTAAGCACTGAAAACCGACACCGCCAAGACAGAAGTCCTGAAGCAGATGTTCTAAAGCGGATGCCCAGAGGCCTAATTCTGTTTTCAACAAAGTGCGAAGTGTAACTTTTTGGGGGAACGCCAGCTCGTAACCCTGGGGTACCTGTCATGTGGTGCCCACCTCCTACCTCCTACGAGGTCCCCTGTAAATGCAATAAATTTACAGGTAATCTATATTTCTGAACCGCAATGAGAAACTGTATTTTGGGGTTGTCAGCTGAAAATTGTTTCTATTGCCTAATAGGAAATATACATTACCTGTACCCACCCCACCTCCCCTCTTGAGTCACCGACATGACAAATCGAGAGGGAAAAGATGGCAGGTCTGTCTTGCCTGAATGCTTTTATTGAGGGGCTGCGTATGACATGTGAACTTGAAGTGTGATGCAAGGCTAGTTGCAGTGTATTGAAACTGTATTTGCATCAATTTTCTTTCAGACATATGTAATTGTAACTACCGTACAAAAACTTGATGCAATTCAAAACCATGTTGCTGCAATATCTGCAAATTTAAGGAGCATAAATTTTTGTGCACTTTAAGTTTCACTTGAAGACAATTTGACAGCTCGGGAGCACAATTTGCGCTGTTGTGCTTTCTTGAGCCCGTGCTAAATCGTAGAACTGAGTAGTTAGGGTAGTTCTGGTTCAGTGATTATAGGAGTGGTAAGTGGTAACCGACTACAGTACTTCTTCTAGTTGACCACTTGTGGGAAAGTCATCCCTCAAATTTACGTTATTCTTTTGGGAATTAATTTCTGGGTCCAGTAAGACAATAGTCAAAACGAAGCTTACTACGACATAGTTAGAAATAGAGCGGTCTCTTGAACCTCTAACTTTCATTCCTGACTAATGAAAACATTTGTTGTAAATGCTTTTATAGTGTCTACTAAATGCAAAAACAGGTAAACGGCATTGACAGTGATAATATTCAGACATATTAAATGATTTGAAAACACTTGGAGGTACAAACATTCTTGGAGGTGATACTAAGGCTGCACCGATACTGTATCAGATCGGCTGCCAGTATTATCCGTGCCGGCAACGTGCGCAGAAATATCGATAACTCTGGAACCGTTCGAGATTACGACATGCGGTTCGTGGCGTTTTTCTCAGGAAATCGTTGAGTATCTTTCTAGCTATGTTTTAACTGTGGGTTACTGTTGAAAATATTTTTTTTAATAATTATTGGACTTTTGTAGAAATCACACCTTTGAAAAATTGAGGATACAATTTTCGATATTGGTACTGGTATCGGCAATATTTTAAAAACCGGTTCAGTATCTGTATCATATCGGTAAAGTTGGTATCGGTGCAGCCTTCGTAGCTACGTTACAAAATGTTCTTGGGTGTAGAACGAAACTTCCAGTGTCCTGCAAGCATGTGCTAGCAGTTTCAATTCAGAAACTGGTACATTGGGCTTTTTTTTTCATAGTCATAAGCATAAATTTTGTTGATCAATGTTTTAATAAAAGGCCCTATTCTGTTTACCCAGGGCCCGGTAAATCGTCATCGTCTACCATCCCTATGCCTAGGAGCCAGCAGTGGGCCAAGAAGAGGTTTTTCTTCCAGGTCGAGAAGAGAACCTGAACGGGAAGCTACACAAGAGATAATGTGCTTGCCTTACGATGCCCGAAAGCTAATACCCATCCCAAGAGGGATTAAAAGAGAGAGGTTAGGTGCAAAAGGTCTATTGGGGATGGTTCGAATATCGTCACACTTCAATGCAACGGAGGTAGCTCAAGAAATATCAAGCTGCTTCAAGAAAGTGTTTGACTTGGAGCCCAATGACGAATTCAAATTTACATTTCTAAAGTAAGTCTTTATAAGCGTATCATTCTGTTCCTTTTTTTGTGAGTGCTAATGGTGTACATAAACTATCCGTGCTGGCCCTAACACAAGACTATTTGAATTTGAATGCAATGCCTTTTTAGATAACCGATCTTTTACGTAAGGTTGCGGTGGTGACATAGCATCAATACTAGTCAGTGTAACTTACTGAGACAGTTAACCTGATACAAAGTCAAACGTGATAGGTTTAACAGTTCTTTGGAATTTGTGCGTATAAAATTCATTTTTTGTGTCGCATTTCGGGTTTCTAAAGTCATAGGGTATGTATCTTCCTTTGTCGTGATTGACTCTAATAGGCTGTGTTCCTCATGGGTGTAGGGATAAAAAAAAGGATACAATAAAAACATTAACCATTAGGGATGCACTGAGTATTTGGTAATTATGTATTCATCCAACATGTATTTGGTCAAATACTAATTTTTGCCAAATAATGATATTCAGCATTCAATGAATGGTTTTAAGATTTGTTGGTATTCGACCGAATAATTGTTGTGCAAATTTGTACAGTTTTGTTCATGTAAAACGTTTAGCTAAGCATTTCTCTTTTGGTTTGTGACAAATTGTGTTTTAACATTCTTAAAAAGGAAAAAAAAAAAGTATGGACCAACCATAAGGGGAGGACAGGTTTTTTTAAAAAAAAGTTGTGGGTTGTGTACCTGTACCTCAGTTTCTTAACTTTTTATTATCAGGAAACCTTGTCAACTACTGTGTCTACCCTTATTGACTACAGTCACATATTTTAAACAATATAGCCAAGTATGGTTATTTTACTGGTGGTCAGGATAGTATTCGGTCAAGTATTTGGCTTAATCAGCCATAATGCTGTTTTAGGCCTAATTGTCAGTTGCTCAGTACCGAATATTATTGTTGAGTATTCGGTTGAGTATATGTGCCCAATTTCATATTCGGTGCACTTTTGTTTACTGTACATTTGTGTTTTTTCTAAGTAAACCATTATCTACATTTTGGGTTTTTCTAAACAATTTGTGCTACTGATTTGATTAGCAGACACGCAGCTATTCATAAAACCGAGGCTTTAATTTGAGTTAATACAGTAAACTTTTTTAATGAATAGTTTGTTTCACCTAACATTTCTGTGGTAGGTGAAATTCACAATAAAATTTCACCATAAAATTAGTGTCAAGATATTGACTATCGACACATCTGTCTCTAAATAATATAGTAAAATTGGAGATTTCAAATGTTTTTAACATCGACTGCATAAAATTAACCGATACTGATGCTTTGGTGACAGTGCATCTCCAGATTTTCTATCTAACATCCGGTTTCATTTGAGTTGTATCTGAAAGCTTCCCTGATTCATCTTCTCTACCAGAAGGTTGGGTTCCCATTTATACTCTTAGACGAATGAGTACTGAAATTAAAACCACCAACATGGAATAAACAGTTACTTATACAGGGTGTGGCATTGGGTGGTTGCAGAGGACACAGAACCAAGCAACTATTGCTAATAAATCCATATCCATACATAGATGTTTGCAAATGTAAACCGTTTATTTGTGAAAAATCAAAGACGCCAAAAATAAGAATACAACTTGGTATCAAGAAGAACATAACTTGGTACACGTTGACAGCAGTGCCGGATTTACAATGCGTACGTGTAGGTGCAGTTTGGTAAACTGAGGTCGCATCCTAAAAAAAAATTCTGAACGCAAAATAAAAAGGACATGTAATTATTTCCATTTACAGAAACAAACTGATCTGAATGTTGCATTTTTTTTTTACGAGACTTCAGTGCCGCAAAGTCGGCAGTTATATCGCTGAATTCCAGGTTTCGAATTCAACTAACGTGATTGGTAATGCATCCAGTGTCCAGGGTGGCGTTCTACCTGGAAAAAAGGGAATCCAAGGGATTTGCCAAAGTCTGAATTTTTACATTTTCGAAGCATTTCTGATGAAGCAAAAACTCTTATAGTCCAGCGTATATGCTCATTTTAGCAAGAGATGCTGCTGCTGTGAGATTGTGCGATGACTGGCTTTTCCTTACCCACCTGTCAATTCATTTAGATATTTAATAGCCGTCCGCGTTGCATTTCATTTCATGGGGGGGGGGAAGATGCCTTATGATACTGCAACTCTCATGTGCCAGAGGTCTCAGGTTCCACCCTGGCCTCAGCCACCCCTAGTATTTTTGGGAAGAAACGTGTCCTGCGATACCCCGAGCCCAGGTCTATTATAGAATGTCAAAGCTCTTAAGAATTTCTGACTAGTATTACTTAGCAGTATTGTCCCTCTTTTGTCTGCTAAAAGCACGTCAAACTTCAAGTTCAAAATGTATTTGATTTTGCCACGCTGCATTGAATTCTTCTCGTTTTAACTTAGGTATGAAGGTATTAACTGTGTTTCAGTTTTATTGGCTTATCGTTCCAATTTTCGATTGGGTGGGAAGAACAAGAAGTTTACAAGTACAAGTCTTACTGCACGTTCCTTTTAACCGAATTAAAAAAAAACGTGAAAGCACTAGTTTTTGGTCTGGAAAGATTGAGAAAATTCTTAACTTTTTAAATGATACCCTGCTACTGCATCACGGTTGCCTCACTTCGTTTAGAATTTGTTTTAGTTGCGAAAGGAAATATTATGGGCCCAGTTAAATACACTTGCAAGACGCAAAGAAAGCTAATTGCTTAAAATAATTCTTGCCTAACAGCAAGCGAACAGGGACGGATTCCCATACAATTAAATCGTGTATACGAAACGGAGACAGCTGCCATAGAAACCGAGTTGGACGAAACCCGAAGCTTCCGTCAAGACAGTCTAATTCAAACATATAGCTTTCCTTGCTTCGCTCACGTCGTAGTTTTCTGTCAGCAGGCTAATATTGAGGCACAATCTGTGTAAAATATGAGGCCCCCTCAAGGCCCCCTGGATTCTTAACGCAGGTGCAACTGCACCTATTGCACATGCCTAAATCCGCCAATGGTTGACATCATTTCAGGTGCTTTGCAATGGTGGGGGCAAACTGATTTTTGAGTGGGGACGAACTGATCTCAGGATGCTGTTTCTGCATTGTACTAGGATAAAGGAAACTTCTCATATTTTTAAAACGTAGTGCGTCTCTTGTTCCAAGTTAAGATGTGTTGAGAAATAATATCACTCGCAGTTAGAGCAGTTGTTCAATGTGTTGTCCATTTTCTCCGATACAGAGGTTGATTCTTCGGTCCACGTATCCTTTGAAAGAATCCTGGAGTAGAATAAAATACATCTTTTCACAATTCCTGGAGTAGCTGCACATGTGTGAATGCGGCTGTTACCCTTGCCAACCTAGACTTCTTGCCCCCAAAGAAAAAAGTCAAGAGGGTTAAGGTCTGGGAGTCGAGCAGGCCAAGCTGCAGGATCTCCTCTTCCAATCCAGATTCTCGCGCACGGCCAATGTAAAGTGCTCAAGTGTGTCACTATGTTGAACCCCATGTGATGTCTGATAGCCAAAGGGAGATTTCCTAGGAGTTCAGGTAATTAATGTTGTAAGAACTGCAGATCATTCAAACGAGGTGGCAGTGAGCGCACAATCAAATGCTCCCCTACAATGACACTCCAAATGTTGACAGTAAAACATCTAGCTTAAGGGCGATGATATTGCTGATTTTCATCGTCCCAAATGTGGCTGTTGTGACTGTCAAAGTAACCATCCTGAGTGAAACATACCTCCATCTGAAACACGTGTTTATGAAAAAGTTAGACTGGATCAATGGCAGACCTAAAAATCATTGGCAGAATTTAAGTCGCTTCTGGATGTGGTAAGGCTGAAGAAGTATTTGTGGAGTACACTCCATACTGTCGACTTAGTAGCCCCTCAAGTGGTTTGCAATTGTGCGAGCACTTTCCGGAAGGTTCCTGTCCCACAGGGTCCAAGACTTCTTACTCAAAGTCTACAGTGCCTGCTGTTTGTGAACGATGCTCACCATTAGGGCGCTTCAGACTACCAGTTTCTGGAAGACGTTAACTGGAACCAAATGTTGAATGACAAGGGTCATGGCAATTAGGATATCATTTTGAATTGAATCTGCAGCTAGTCTTCCAATACATCTAGCTTCTTCATAAATAAGAAGCATATCTGTCATTTCTTCTGAAGAATGAATCCTTTAATATCAATTAGCTCTCACCCACAAAGAATTGGTAAAAATTGTCCCAGGCGTGGGTGTCAGCCATTCAGTAGAATGGAGCCCCAAACAAGCAGACGTTTCTGCTATTTCGCTTGCTGAAACCGTATTCGTTTCGCACTTGTCAAGAATGAATCCATTTAGAAATTAGACTTTGAATAACCACACTGATACAGGTAGTTAGTAATACTTGAATCAAGATGTCAACTTCTTAATTGTGTCATCGTTAATGTACTACTTATCACCTTACCCCAGAGTTACGTCATTTTTTCTTGAAAACTGCACATGATCCAAATTTAGAGAATAACAAGGCTTTGGGTTTGGGGGGGGGGGGGGGGGACGGCGCTCAAAGGCCTTTTTCTATTGCCAATGAAAATACGCATTACCTGTAAATTTAGCATTCTTTCTCTCAAATGCATTTGGCCACTAGAAATTGATTTGTCCAAATCCAGCCAGCTCCCTAATCCGAAGTGTGCATGCACATTTCCCTCCTATATAAATACCGAGAGACGAAAATCGCCAGCTTTCATTCTCTAGTGTTGCTGCTGTACGTACGTCCGTTTTTGTTCCGCTTCATTTTCAATGAAAGCCATTCGTTCATCAAGATGGCGAAAGGGAACGCCACTGCGAAGGTAAGAGTTCCTCTCCACCGGCCCTTTCTATGGCCACTGTTCTGGCTGACCCTGTTGTTGCTGCCAACCCGCCGTCTCCCCAACCTGGAACATTGGGAATTGCTAACTTTCGCTGCCCTTCTCGCCGTGATCTGCCCAAGGGATCTTTGATGTCGGCGTTATCTGCCGATGCGGCTACTTTTTCTGGCAAAGGTCACCCTTCACCAACACACGTTATTCGCTCTCCTTCCACTTCTGCTTTGCTTCCTTCTTGATTGGATCGCAAGGCTGTTGAATCAACTTCTCCTGTCCCTTGTGGTCAGGCTACTTCTGCTGTTCCTACTCTTCTCCAGCTTCAGTCTGAACTTCGCAAGATCAAAGCTTCGTACTTTAAGTTTAAGCTTAAAGTGATGCCTCACAAGAAACACCAAAGGAAGGTCCAAAGGAACCATGGTGTTTGCAGACACAGGGCGAAACTCGTCGCCCTGTGTCTGCAAACACCGTGGTTCCTTTGGACCTTTCTTCTTTTTCATCTTGCCACTCCCAAGCCTGCAGCAGCTTCTGACCACCAACTATCTAAAGATGAAATAAATGAGCTCTTAGACAGAGCGAAGCGCAATTTTTCCAAACCATGTAGCCCCTCTTTTCCTGGTTCACCAGGCAGTTCCTACACTAGAAACGTCTGTCTTCCGATTGCAGAAAGCAAAGGGCCTTTGCGCACGGGCTTGTACAGCTCAATTTTCCTATGCCCAAAGAAATCGGGAGAACGACTCTTCTTCAACTTAAAACCTCTGAACAAGAAAATGGAAAATGCTCATTTCAAAATAGAAACCCTGGACTCCATTCGGCAATACCTGAAGCAAAATGACTGGACAGTGTCCACATATCTGAAAGGTCTACGAGTTCGAGTTCCTCCATTTCGGCCTGAGTGTAGTTCCAAGAATTTTCACTCTCGTTCTCAAACCAATTCTGGCCCACCTACATCAAAATCAAATACCTTCAAATTCATAGCAAGATCAAAGCTTCCTACTTTAAGTTTAAGCTTAAAGTTAAGCCTCACAAGAAACAGCAAGAAAACGACTGGCTTTTGAAAGAATGAACCACTTGCTTCCTCCCCAACACTCTGCATTACACCACGGATCTCCTCGGCAATCTGGGCTTCTGAAAAAATTTTAAGAAATCAAGATTGGTCCCAACTCAAAACTTTTCGTCTTCCTAAAAGTAGATTTCGACCTGCCATCAGCAACCGTGAGGTCCTCATAGACTGCTTGCAAGACATTCCGGGAAGTCGAATGTCATTGCAGACTGCCTCTCCTGACACCAGAAATTCTTTCAGGAAAATGGACCCTAAAGACATCCATCTGCAAATATTGGTTCGCCGTATGGGGAATGGCAATGGTCGACCTATTTGCCACAAGACACAATGCCAGACTTCCCCAATTCATCAGCCCGGTTACGGACGACCAAGCATGGGCAGTCGACGCTCTATCCTTTCTTGGATGAACTTCTCTTTAACCTGTTCCCACAGTTCACACTACTACCTCAGGTCCATATGAAAATCGAATCAACTCGGGGCCTCTACCAGTTGATAGCCCAGAAATGGCCCTCGGCAACATGGTTTACTGAACTCCTCGACCTTTCAGTCGACAGCCCAAGAAGCCTTCCAGATGTCCTATCTCAAAACAAAGGAAGTCAGGTTCCTCAAATGCCAGCGCTCTGAACCAATATGGGTGGCCACTACATCGGTCTCATCAAGAGGCAGGAATTCTTCTTCAAAACCGCTCACAGAATCACAAGCAAAGTAATTATGAAATTCACTAACAGAATCTACAACAGGCGCTGGAAAAAGTGGTTTCATTGGTGTAATCGGCCAAAAATCAATCCAATCGACCTCCTTCTGCCTGAACTCTTGATTTTCTTCACTGACACTTTCAACGAGGGCTTAAAGGGATCCACAATACTTTTATAGCGATCAGCTTTAAACTCTATCAAAGCCGCAGGTAAATCCGACTACTTGAGGACTTTCGCACCTCAACCCTTATTAAATCATTCGAAGTCAAAAGATCAATGACTAGACGTCTCTTCCCAAAGTAGGATCTCTCAATCATCCTAGATTCCCTTATGAAGGAACCACACAAACCACTTCTAAACTGCAACCTTCATCTTCTCACTCTTAAGACAGTGTTCTTAGTCACACTCGCCACAAGCCCACGCTGCAGTGAAGTACAAGCTCTCTATGAATCCAGCCTATTGTTTCTTTTCCAATGACTTCAAAGCCTCTCATCTTAATTCTAAAGGAACTCGTTTCGAGCAAAAATTCAAGAGCCTACTGAGCCATCCCAACAATCGACATCCTTGAATTTCAAGCATAATCGGCGATGAACCCGAACACTTCCTCTCTTCTGTTCGAGCACTTCGCTTCTATCTCGAGAGAAATGAAAGCAACGCGATTCGTAAAGGACGCAGTCAACTCTTCATACCCTTCAAAAAGAGCTTCGGCGAAACCACTTCAACAACGATCACAAACTGGATCAAAACTGTCAACCTCAATGCCTATGATGCTTCAAACTCAGACGGCAATGACAACAACATCAGAGTCATAGCCCATGATTTTCGAGCCATATCCACTTCATGGGCATTCCACCACAACATTCCTGATCCCGAGATCCTCAGAGCAGCACCAGTAAGGAATAAGTCTGCCTTCACGGCCCACTGCCTCAAGAGACATGATCACCCCGTCATCGTCTAGGCTCTATTGTAGCAGCCAGATGTGTCATCACTGCCCTTAAGCACTAAGAAGAAGCAAGACAAACGTCCCTTATCAGGACCACCCATACAAATGGCCCCTTTCAGGGCCACCACTGACCCTAGGCTACCGATCAAGTGGTGTCCACCGCCATTGTTGACGAGGTCTTCTGTAAATGCTAAATTTACAGGTAATGTATATTTCGAAGGCAATGGAAAGGGAAAATTGCCTGCTGCCACCGGATAAATTCCGTTTCTATTGCTAATAACGAAAATGTACATTACCTATACCTACCCTACCTCTCCTCTTGAGTCACCACCAGACATATTGAGAGAAATAAAGGATGGCGACTTTAATTCAGCTGTCGGCGTTCGTGCAGAAGGGAAGTGCTCGTGCGGACTTTCGGGTTAGGGAGCTAGCTGGATTTACAAGTCGGTCTCTAGTGGACAAATGCATTCAAGAGCAGGAATCCTAAATTTACAGGTTATATATATTTCGTTATTAGCAATAGAAATGGAATTTAGCCAGTGGTAGCAGGCAATTTTTCCTTTTTTGGGTCCTCTATCTGTTCTTGACCTTATTTATTGGCTTTTTAAGTATTTATTGATGGTCTTTATTTCCCTTACTTATTTGAGCTCTATGCCATAATTTTACTTTACAATTTGCAGCCCTTTTTAATAATCATCCATCTTGCTCCTCCCCCCCCCATAAATCCACCCCAGCAGTTTGCCCCCACCCTTAAATCAGTCCCCCCCACCCACCCTCAAATCAGTTGTCCCCTCTCCCAATTTGACATTCATGTCTAAAATGTTGGATTTGAATGTGCACCATCGCAAAGCACGTAAAATAAGCTGTGAACATGTTCCAAGTTATGTTCTGATATGTATCGGTGTCGTCCATGATCTTTCCTGAATAAATAGTTTTTGTTTGTTAATCTCGGTAACTACATTTTTGGATATGGGTTTATTAGCAATAGTTGCTAGTTTCCGTGCCCTCTACAACTACTTGAAGTTTGTCAGTATATGTATGGGACACCCTGTAGCCTATATACTTTTGACTGAATGTAGAAACTAGCATACTACGCAACATGATTAGCGCAACATGTATCTAGAAATTTACTTTGTAAAGAAAATATGTTGGTTAGCGTTAATAGGTCAAAAGCATGTAAACCTTTTCTTGTGTTGCACATCTCTTCGCGGCTCGCAACATGTATCTAGAAATTTACTTTGTAAAGAAAATATGTTGGTTAGCGTTAATAGGTCAAAAGCATGTAAACCTTTTCTTGTGTTGCACATCGCTTCGTGGCTATGCATACTTAATACTGCACGATTTGGTAATCCTCTGACTAAATATCATTTTTCAAAATATTGCAAGGGTGTCATTGTAGGATTCTAAACTTTAACAATTTACTCATTAAACAATGTGTAAATTTTTTTATGAGTGTTAGACGTTCTAATAAGAGACACTAGACAAATTATGTTTAAAAGAAGACTCTACTTAACCATAATTCACCTAGCTTCTCTTACTTCTAAAATTTGCTTAGTGTTTTGTAGCCTTGTTTTGGAGAAATTGATAACAAATTGTTGAGTGGAAACTCGTTTACCTCGTGGGGCTTTTCATCGTCGAATATAGCTCTTGCTAAGGGCCAGTGGCCCACCAATACAATGTGATAAGATGACTGGACTGCAAAAACTATAGTCTAACCAGTAATCACAATTTTTTATTGACAACGTTGTGAATTATTAATTTTCGTAGGATGTACTCTGGGACAAAACAGCTTCAAGGCGTGAACGCGAGTTCATCATTTCACTGGGCAGGTGAACAAGTTATAAAAACCTTCAAAGGAAATTTGATATATATAATGGCTGATGAATGTCATGCCATTCCCCATGAAGAGGTACAGAACTAATCCATTTTTATTTTCTTTTTTGCTAACAAGGCTTTTGAGAATGTATCTTTTGTATTTAATTTTTTTACACAGGAAACCCAATTCGACCCGGACGAAGAGGAAAATTCTGCTGCTCAACGACACTGTGAAAGTTGGCCTGCAACTAATCCTTCACCACCTAGCACACGTTTAGCCTTAATACCCACTGGCCATCCATCTCAATTAGCGCATCCAACAATTTCAAATTCAGATAGACCGTCCATTCTAATTAGAAGGCTTCCTGTGACTTGTGATGCAGCATTAACAACACGCGACAGGTAAGCTGTTTGAAACCAAGAAAAATTGAGTCCGAATCTGAATTAGGCGGATGCCAACGATAAGTAAAACATTTCTCATGAAACCCCTACTTTTCAAAATGTGTTTAAATGGCACCGCAGGAATATTTACTTGAATGGATATAGACATTTGGAGAACAGAGTTCACGCTGAATTAAAAAATGAGGCAAAACTTGCAGTTCTTAGTTCTATTTTGCAAATTTTCGACAAACATTTAGTCCTGTTTGTCTTCATCAGGCATTGAAAGATGTATTTTCAATACGACCTACATCATTTTCGTGTCGGTTTGTTGACGTGAACTACTTGTCCGACTTAGACTACTGATCTCCGGGAGGGTCGCTCGCTATCACTTTCCACTTTTTCGTTAGGTCTTGCACTCTGGAGTGAATTAGGTGTTCTATTGGGAGGCATCATGGTGGCTGAATGTTCATGAGCGTATACCAAGTCCCATGCAATGAATATGATGCCATTTTTATAGGTGAGACCCGACGAGGAATCCACATCTGAATCCGCGATCACGCTACCAATACCAAAAACCTAAGAAATGGTATCGCAGCTCACAAAGCAGGGACAGCACAAACAATAAACTGGAGCAAAGGATCGACACTATTAACATCAAACTCTACCAAAGACAATCACCTCACAGTACTGGAATCTATAACCATTCAGCACCTCGAAAAAAAGAGAAAAACCCTCATGAACATTCAGCCACCATCATGCCCCACTTTCATTCTTGATTAATGAAAACGCTCTTGGCAAATGCTTTCAACAAGACCGTTTTAATCGCTTTTTTTGCTAACTCTTCAATTGTGCTGACCAATTTTACATTATATTATTATGTTGTCTTAGATCGTCTATCACAGTTGCCTTAGCGCCAGAACCTCTGCCACCACAACTTGAACGCACAGATTCAGAACCAGAAAGCGACAAGTAAGTAAAAGCAGATTTAGTTTATTTATTTACAGTCAGTGTTTGTAGTTAATAATTTCAGTAAAACTCATTGTTTGGCTCTTTTCATTTAAAATAAAAATAACAAATAATAATGCTAATGTTAATACTGAAAATCGTGTATTACTCACACAGGTCAGCCCCCTAAAATGATTAAGGTCAAAAGCTTGAAATACTTTCATTGACACCACCCCTTAAAATTGTGCTTCCTGTGGCAAAATTAACTAAAATCTTCATACATTTTAACGAAGTCAATGTTTCATCCCCTTAAACTTTGGTGTGTTTCTGCAGCAAACGTAACTAAAAGCGTTATACATTTAACAATCAACTTTTACTCCAATACGATTCATGGGGGAGTGTTTGTAATCACTGAAAGGTAAGCGATATTATGCTCCAAACAAATTAATTTTACAAGCCCATGGTCATTTAATACGCAATTTACGGTAGTAACAAAACATTACAGAACAAGGAATAGGAAACTTTATAATTCATTTTTACGATGCCCCATTCACCTTTATTGAGTTAAATTTGAATAAATTGAATAACTTTTAATTTTGAATACTGCATGTCATTGCAATTTCTACTTTGCTGCTTTATTTATTTTAAGGAAACACTACCACTGATCAGTGCTAGCTCAGATGCAAAATTAATGACCTATGGTGTCCTAAACAATAGGAAGTCACAAGCAGTGAAAAGAAAAAAAAATTGGTTCATTTGCATGTTCCTCTTAGCAAAATGGCAAAACTTCAATAGGCTATTTATTTATGTTTCACTTGTGCCTATTAGTAGATAATCCCTTCAAGTAATACTTCAATTGTTCAGGATTTCATTTAGCTTTTGCTGGAAAAATACATAACCTAGCCCACCGTACCTACCCTCTCCACCCGGACCACTGCACTGTGACTGAGGTTGGCGCTAATGACCAAGCGCCATTAAGCCTCAAGTGGCCCCCCCCCCCGCTCTTGAGTCTCCGCTTGACATGTCAAGAGGTAAAAATGATGTGCACGCATTCGCTTTTATAAGGGAGGAGCTGTGCAGAAAGTGGCGCAGTTGGGTTACGACGCCGGCGGTTGCTGAGCACCGAAAAACCTCCAGGTAAGCCGCATCGTTTGAGTAACTGATGCAAAAATTAACAGGTTATATATTTTTCCAGCACAGAGCAACAATTGTTCTACCTTCATATGTCCTAAGTTACAAAATTTTCATTTTCTAGCGTGCCAGCTGATGTAACGACTGCTACAACACTTTTAGAATTGCATGCAGAGTCTGTGATTGATGAAGGTGCAGAAGTGCAAAATATTATAATACGGCGTAATTGCTTTTCGGAAGACGCAAAGATGTGGCTTACAAAAAAAACCTTCAGACCAAACCACCCGTTTAAGGTGACTTTTTTTGGAGAAGCTGGTGTGGATGCTGGGGGCCCTAAGCGAGAATTTTTTGATCTTCTTGGACAGTCTATTATGACCTGGCCAGTTTTTGAGGGCAACTCGGGGGAATGCACCATAACATCCCAAGTTGCATCGTTGTACAGCAACTATCCGTATGCTGCTGGAGTTGCTGTTGGCCTAATTTTGTGTCATGGTGGCATCCCGGTGCCTATTTTTGGATCTGCTTTGATCAGGGAGATTGCTGGGAAGCCCCATTCATATCTTATAGAAGACATCAAAGATTTAACACTAAAGCACATGCTGCAAGAAGTAAGTACATAATTATTTTTAAATAAATATTGATATTTGAATGAAGTGTTTGATGCTGCTGTTGAAGTAACAATAGAAAATAAGAAAGTAAAAAGCTTGAAACTTACAGCTAAGCTGTTATACAGTGAAAGATCTATATTGAGATTCGTGGGTCCTGGAAGTTTGTAATGCATATTTCGATATGAAATGGGTGAAGGCACTGGCAATATTACAGAAGCAAGCCAATTTGCTTAGAATAAAGCTACACGATTTAGCTTTTTCCTGCTAAATTGTTAATTAAATCTTTCTAAAAATGGCCGCAATATTGAATTATCTTACCAAACCGATCCTGATGTCGATATTGTCGTACCTGTTACCAGTACGCTCTTAAGAACCAATCAATGGCCCTCACCAACAAAGCTTTAATAATTCAAAAACTTAAATGATTTATTGTACCGTACTAGTTGTTAGGGCTGTTTTAATACCACTTCTTACCGTTACTGGCAAGCAAAGTATAGACAACTGATCCGATACTCAGTGTGCAAAATGCAGAATACTAAACCATTACAAATAACTTAGTTGAAACAAACCTTCCTTAGTTTGCGAACAAGCAGTGGTGACTTACAGGGAAAACTTGTGGCACATTTGTACTTTTTTATGTTTACGGCAAATAATAAATTGGTTTGTGATGAAGAAAAAGAATAAAAAAAAAGTAGTTTGTGGAGTACATCATCGTTGAGTTTGAGTTAAATAAACGCCAACTGGTGCAACAAAACTGCCAAAACAAAACTCATTACCGAAAGAGCATGCAATCGGAAAGAACGCTCAATTTTTATTCCTATGTTGATTCGCACTATAAGAGCAACGTTATTGTTAATGAAGTTAAACGCATCGTTTCACACACCAGTAACAACCAACTCCTTGAAGCTGAATTTCAGTACACCATACAGCAGTATGTGGAGAATGGATACCCCCTTGGCTATATCAACACACTCATCGAAAAATCTTTAAAATCCCAAAAGACTGCCCCCTCTTTCTCTCCCCCCCCCCCCCCCCCCACCCAAAAAACTTCGTGAGCTTGCCTTATTTTCAAGGAATCTCTGAAACTTCAAAGAAAAAATTTGCTGCGAACGCTATCAGGCTGGTTTCAAGCAACCACCAGAAGCTCAAGAAACTAACTATGGCGAAGCAAAGCAGACGACACGTTAAACACCCGCAATTAAGTCTACAGGATCCCATGTGGAGATGCCACGTGCCCGTCAACTGTCGTGGGACAAAGCCGTCAAAAATTAAGACAGGATAGCTTCGCACAAATCTAATTTTAAATTGCATGTTGAGTCGAATTCGCTAGTTCAGCACTGCAGACAGAACCTCTCCAGACAAACTTATCTGCAGGGCACACCCCCGCACTTGATAGAGTCCAAATCGTATTTACTGAAAAAAATACTAGGGCCAGAACTAACCTGGAATCGTTAGTAATTTTTACACATCAACCACAAGTACACAATCATTTATGCCAGAAAGTAAATATTTAAAAGAATATTTTCCTATAATAAATAAATTTAAACTTAACAACTTTCGCAAGGAAGATCCCGAAGCATGCACCCCCGTGAAGATTGGACTATAGCCTGACGTCACGTGCTTTGAGAGATTTGCATCAACCTTGTCTTTCTTGCTCGGCTTGCCAAGAGGACGGACGGGTTGCTTTGCTCCACCTTTTCGTCTGCCCCTTCTGAGGGGAGACACTAGAGGTTTTTTTTAATTTTAATGATGTTTTAAAAAATTTTACTCTTTCGTGGCTTGGACTCCTGCTTGGGTTCGATGCCTCCTCCTGTCAGCTCATGTTTTCATCTTGGCCTTCGCCCCGTTGCTCTGGCCCTGAACTGGTTTCGTCACAACTCGCACGCCCATTGGCCCTTGCTCGCCTGTCATGCTGAGGTCAATTGCTTGCGCTGAAGAATTGCTTGTGCCGAAGTCACCGTGGCTCCCTCCTCTTTGACTCCCGGGAATCTACCCACAATTGTGCCTAACCTGCCATGTTTTCGTGATGGTCACTAAATCTCCCGCTTTGGGACCCTTTTCGTGGCTAAAACCCACGAAAAGACGTCCTATGCTCCATTTTGACTTCATGTGCCCTAAGCTTCGACCTGCCGATTGTTGGTCTTCTCAACTGTTGCCATGCTTTTCGTGGCTGCACCCCATGAAAAGTGCCCTCCAGTACTGTTACCATTGACGAGTTGCCTTGAGGACCACGACAAGCATGCTTGTGCTCAACCTTCGCCGAAGCTGTGAACCTGTAGCCACCGCAGCCTGGTTCCTTTTTCGACTGATACCTCCTTTTTGTCCCACACGTCGTAGAACAACCTCTTTTGTGGTTTTGGTCTTCGGAGGCCTTCCGGCATCTTTTTTTTACCACCTCAGAACTAACGCTTCGTCATCCACTGTTTGCCACTTTCATAGCTACAAACCACGATACGCAAATTAATGCCCCATCTACGTGCCGAATCTTCGAAAACTGTTGCCGTCTCTATCGTTTGCCCCCCCCCCCCCCCTTTTCGTGGCTATAACTAACGAAAAGCATCCATTGCTCCTTCTCGTTTGAAGCCCTCTTTTCGTCGGCACAAACGCTGCTGGACTTCTGGTGAACCTCGGGGGCCGCCCAGTGCTCCATTTTTCGCTTCGTCTTACACTGTTTGCCTTTTTGTGTCTAGAACCCAATATAAGCAAACACAAGCCAATCTTCGCCGAATCTCAGAAGATGCACGTCTTCCCTGCCGTTCGCCCCTTTTCGTGGCTAGAACCATGGAAAGCGCTCGGGCTTGTTCTCGTCAAAAGCTCCCCCTTTTCGTCTTTGTACATGCCATTGGCCATTTGTTTTGAGCCCATAGAGGCTGCCCAGTGCTCTATTTTCACCACTTCACGAACGCTGATCTTCGCCGAATCTCTGATGACACACTCATCTTTGTTGTTCGCTCTCTTTTTCGGGCCTAGCATCCACGAAAATGTTCTTTGCTCCATTATTCTGAAGGTCCTTTTGTCGCCCACTCACACTCTTGGACCCCGCAGTTATTGTTAAATAAACAGGTATTGTATATTTTCTAGCAGCAACAATAAACATAGATTTGCCACCCCCCAGGAGGCAAGCTGAAATTTGTTTCTTTTGCCATAAAAAATATACAATACTCATCCCACCCTACCTCCCCTCTTGGTCACCTTCCGCACAAATCGAGGGTGGACAAAAGATGCACTGCTTTCGTGGCATTTCTTAGGCAAAAGAAACAAATTTCAGCCGGGTTTTTTTTTATTTATTTAAATCAGCATCTTTTTACCCATGTTTTTGTGGGATTATTTGTGAATATCATTTACGTGCATGTTTACAAATATAAGCATAGAAAATAAATTTACAGTTCCTAATTGCCGTTTCGAAATATCCACTATCTGTAAATTTTGCATTCTGCATAACCCGGCTGTGCATGTGCGGGGGCAGTCCCTCCTATAACAGCGACTGAGCGCGAAAGGCTTCCATCTTTTTTCTTCAAGCTCCAGCTAGTGTGGTCACCCTTTTGCTTCTTTCCCGCTTCGCTACTTTCGCTACGAAGAGCGGCCGTTCACCCATTCCTACTTTCTCCTCAAGTTTTTTCACCCCTTGGTAGGATCAAGAGCCTTATTCTTTACTTTCTTCTCATGACAATGAAAACGATTCGCGCCTTGCACATTGTCTCCAAGAGGACTATGACCCCTCAAGTATGCTACTTTCAGACTGCCTAAAAGCCGTCGAAGACATCGTCCTAGACAGCTTCCTTTACAAGCCTTCGTCCTCCGACACGGAACCAGTCAAGAACAGAGGCCTAACCACCGTCTTCGGCGTCAGCCTACGTGACAAGATTTTTAAACGCAGAGCTGTGTTGGGACAGCCTACTATGCTCCTTCACAATGGTGGCCTTCTACTTGGCAAGGCCAGAGACCCTCCACCTCCAAAACCTGGACGAGCAACCTGGTTCGTTCGTCCTTACGGTGACGGCTCTGCTAACCATCGTCTTTTCGAGACCTACCCACAGTCTGAATTCCTCACTGCAGAAGCCAAGGTGGATTTCGGGACAGCCTTACAAATGTCCAGGAAAGTTGAAGCTTCATCAGCCATACCTAAAGACAACGACAAGATCCTTCGTCTCGGCCTTCGAGCTGCGTCACAAGCTGACGTTATATGCATGGCCATCAATGCCTTATGTGAGAAACTGTCTTCGGAGTCAAGCCATCGGGAAGCCAAACAACTGTATTTCTTCATCAATCAACATTTCAAGAAGGCTTCTTTCGCCACTTACCACTCCATGAACTGGCTAACGAAACCAGTCTTCAACTCTAGTCTCGTGCTACGCAACGTTGCCTTGAACTCCAGTTCAAACCTCAACGACTCAACCAGACAGGAATTACGCAACCAACCTCTATATTAATCTGACACGCTCATTCGTGGACTCATCCCAAAGTTAGCTCCACATCTCGCCATCTCTCGAAAGCCGAAAGACTTGTTTAAGCCCAAACAACAGTTGAAGCCCTCAACAAGAATCAATTTCTAGACAATTTCTGCTTGGCTTCAATGACAATTGGCAACGAAACAAACTTCCGAAACAACCGGTCTGGCTCGCACCACGTCCCGAGTTCAAATAGAAGTCGGCACAGCAACCGGCCCATTCATGGGAGGGAGAGGTCGAAACACAACAACCGCACTCCACTCTTAATCGCCGCAGACATTACTCCTGAGCGGGCTCTAGGAGAAAGTCCCGGAAAGACCAATTATATCGCTTTCGTCTCATCTTTTCCCGTTGGATGTTGCCTTTGTCACTTTTAAAGTTGAAAAATCATTTTATATCACGCTTATTTTCACAATCGCACGAAAAAACAAAATTTCAGCAAATTTTCGATAGCAGTCCTGGAGGTGTAATGGCTCAGGCGACTATCATCTTCAGGCTCCACAACAACACAGTTCACAACTTCGTAACGACCGTTCGTCTG
>JAHWFP010243751.1:181899-192362 GCA_023313725.1 Lithobius niger
TCACAACTTCGTAACGACCGTTCGTCTGCTTCAAATATTGGGCGCGGCCTCCGGTATTTGTTGGGTACGTTGCGAATCTCGAGCGCGATTGCCGTTATTTGTTGGATTTGTCGCCCATTTCTCACGCAGCCGGCGATTGAGTT
Source organism: Lithobius niger (assembly GCA_023313725.1). Taxonomy (NCBI): domain Eukaryota; kingdom Metazoa; phylum Arthropoda; class Chilopoda; order Lithobiomorpha; family Lithobiidae; genus Lithobius; species Lithobius niger. Next base: position 182,043 of record JAHWFP010243751.1, read on the forward strand.
CTCCACGCATTAGAAACTGAATTACAGGGTTTGAGGGTCCCTGAATATTCATCAGCACAGCCTTCTCTCGGTTGTGGTGGTGAATGGTCAGGGATTCAAGACTTCTCAGATGTATATCACTTCTCGAATTTGAGACAAGGAGCGTTTTTGTTCCTTCCCAATCTATATTGTGCCAAGTTTCCATGTGGTGGACTGCAATGCTGTTCGTTCTAACTTGGTTCCTAGCATCGGCCATGTGCTGTTTGACACGGGTCCTAATTCCCTTCCTTGTCTCATGTACGTAGACTGTACTACAGTCACCACGTGGAATTCGGTACACTCCTTAATTTGTATTTCGGATTTTTTCCAGGATCTTATCTTCCACTTTTTGCACTTCATTCTGTTTTCTCATGTTCTGTCCAGTTTGATTCTTTCGTTTCATAAGGCGGTCTTTTAGCCCTTTGCTATTCTTGATGTAAGAATCAAACCCATTTTTCTGCAGTACTCGCTGCACCATGTTCGTACTTTCATTCATGTAGGTTAGGGCAATTCTCGGTCGTCCTTTTTCATCCTTCACACTGTCCATCTCCCTCTTCTTTTCATCTTCTATCCCTTCTTCTCGGTTTTTTTCTTTTTTTTCTCGTCTTTCCTTTTCTACTACCACTGCTTTTTGAATCAATCTGTTTAGGCAGCCGGGTGGATAGCCTAACTTGACAAACTGCCTTTTGCTTCGCTTAGGTGGCTCTTTGCTGTTCTCAGATCTCTCGAATTCTGTACCACTCTGAAAAACTCGTTCTGTGCTGTCCAGATGTGTAAGGAATTCCTCTGCCTGATGTTGTTGGCTTTCGATAGGGCTGGTACTAGATCCTTCCATCTGCATTCCACGTCCAAAAATGGCAATCTTCCTTCCTTTTCCTCTTCCTACGTCAAGTTAATTTCTTCCGTCCATGCATTAAGGACGCTCTGTACGTTGTCTGATTGGCCTCTCTTGAGGATGGTGAGGGCATCATCCACAAGTCTTTTCCACAGTTTTATCTCAGGGAAAGAATTTTTGACGAAGCAATTGAGATGTTTTAAAACTATTTCTGAGATCACTGGTGAGCTCGAGTACCCCATGGGGGCTCCTTTGACTTGCCAGAAAGTTATTTCCTCATATTCAACATAAATGTGGGACAGGAGGGCCTTCAGGAGAGCTGTCTTTTTCGTACTCATTCCGTTTCATTTTAGCTTTCTTGGCTGAGAGGTCAAACATCCTTAAAATTAAAACATGAGTGAGGCTAGGAAAAAGTTTTTCTACGTCAACGAGACCAAGATTTCGTCGTCCTCTTAACTTAATGTTGTCAATCTCATTCAGGTCAGCCGTCGTTTTTATGGAACTGGTAGAAACCACATACTTCTTTAACCTCTCTGCTAAAAGCCAATCCAGTTTCTGGCACGGTCCTCCTTTCGCAGATGTAATAAGTCTGAGTGGCTCACCCTCCTTGTGTAATTTTACTTACACAATATATGCGGCGACTTTTGCAGGAGCTTTGTTAGCAGTTCTTCTTTCTCTTCTTTCGTCAGAATTCCCTCGTCAACCAGTCTCGTCAAACAAAATGTCACATCCCTCGTGGGCCGGTTTCCCAGTGCTTTCTCGGTTTTTTCATACTTTCCAGAAGTTTGGATGTCGGTCTGCAATGCTGCACCAAGAATTAAATCAAATTTCAGCCGGCACATACTTGGACAACTGGCTCTTAGACATCCTCTACAAGCAGCAGCACGGACAAAACCGAGACATAGCGATAAAACTTTTGAATCAACTCAGGTTCGGCATAAACATAAAGAAATCAAGACTCACCCCAGCGCAAGAATTTCTTTCTAGGAGTTTCATTCAACCTCACATCTGCAACAGTGAACCTCACCAGACAGAATCAAGGACATCATCACAACCAGCCGCTCCTACCGGTCAAAATCAACATCTCACTCTGACGGACCTCAACTCCCTCGTAGGGAAAATGGACTCCATGGCAAATCTTGTCCCTTACGGCAGATAGATGACTCGACATTTTCAACACTTTCGCATCGACACTTAAGGAACTCATCAGCACCCGAAAAATCTCCAGATGCCGACAACATCAGCTTCCCATTGAAAAGTCTTATATATGGTGGTCGGGCATACTCCATCCTTCACAAACCGTATCTCTCCACGAACATCTTCCCGACCTCCATCTCCTGCCGGATGCCTCTATAAGGTTAGGGTGCTCATATCAATCACCACGAAACCTCAGGCAAATAGACAATTCACGACCAGGACCATATTAGCCTGCTTGATCTGAACCCAGTCTTCAATGCCCTCTGTCACTTTCAGCACCTTGTAGATGTTGATTTCGTACGAAATGAACGAGACACTCACTCTTGCCAACTCAATCACGTAACATTACCATTAACAATCTTCAACCTATGCATAAGCCTGAAAACAACCATCCTTCCGCTCCACATCCCAGGCAATTGGAATGTAATTGCGGTTGATTTTTCGCACAACAAACCACCTTCAGAAGGGACTCTCAATAAATCCATCTGCGACATATCTGTTCAACACATGGGGAACCCCGATGGTCGACCTATTTGCCACGAGGCACAATGACAGGCTTCCCCAGTTCATAAGCCCAGTTCCGGACAGGGAAGCATGGGCAGTGGATGCCATGACAATTCCATGGAAGAATCGCTACGATTATACCTCTTCCCACCGTTCAAGCTGCTACCAACAATCTCGCAGAAAATCGAGTCAACCCCAGGCCTCTGCCTGCTGATCACCCCGAATTGGCTAGCAGTTCCTTGATTCCCTCAACTTCTAAACCTCATAGTAGAGCCTCCAAGAAGACTCCCAGACCCTCCAGGTCTCTTGTCGCAAAGAAAGGGAACCCGAACATCAATGTGCTACACCAACACGGATGGCTACTATCATCAAACTCGTCAAAGAGGCAGGAATTCTTGAAGATCAGGCCACCAGAATCGCAAGAAAAGCAATGCATGATTCTATGACAGGCGCTGGAAGAGATGGTTTTATTGGTGCAACAGAAGGAAAGTTAATCCAGTCAATCTCCCTTTACCCGAATTATTGATTTTCTTGGATGACTTATTCAAAGATGGCCGAAAGGGATCAGCAATCCTGGTCTACTGTTCAGCCCTAAATTCCGTCTTTAAAGCAGCACGCACGACTCCTCTTCTTGAAAACTTTTAAATTTCCACTGCTGAAGTCCTTCGAAGTTGAACGCCCAAGGATTCTCCACATCTTTCGCTGTTGAAACCGTCCTACGAGCCATTACAAACCTGTTACGTCAGCCTGCTAACATGTCAGACCGTGTTCTTGGCAACCTTGCCAGCTAGCTATGCTGCACCGAAGTACAAGCCTTATCCAGTGATTCAACTTATTGCTTTTTATACGACAATTGCATGGCCTATCCATCTAAGGCCTTACCCTGACTTCTGTACCAAAACCCGAAAGCCTTGCGAACCATTCAAACCAGTTGTCATGCCAGCACTCACAAACATAATTGGGGATTACCCTGAATGTCTTCTCTGTCCTGTACATGCTCTACACTGCTACATCAAAAGGACTGAGAGCAACGAATGTTGCAGAGGCCGAAACCAACTTTTCCTGCCCTTCAAGAAAGACTTTAGAGTAACCTCGGCCACCATGGTTCGAGACTGTCATGAAGATGTACAGGTCTTCATATGAAGACGTTAACATCAACTGCGTTCACAACATCAGGGTAACAGCTCATGAACTACAGGCACTTTCAACATCCTGGGCCTTTCACAACAAAGTTTCCTTTCCTGAGATCCTCCACGCCGCATCCTGGAGAAGTCCATCAGTCTTCACGAGCCATTCCTTAAGGGATATGACGGGCAGGAAAAAGGAATACATAGTTTGGGACCCATCGTCGGAGCAGATTTGTCGTCCAACCATCTTAAGCCCTCGAAGCAGAAGCAAGACCTTTCTTTCTAAACAAATGACCTTTTTTAGTGTCTCCACGTCCTACAAAAGAGAATCTGAATCTTGTTGCTGTTTGTTTATTCAATAAAGTATGAAGTTTTGTAAACTTTTTTGGGGAGCCAGCTCGTAACCCTAGGGTGGTATCCACCACCAAGTGTAACGGTCCAGGGTTCGAGTCCCTGTTCAGGCGCCAATTTATAGAGATGCGACTCCACTCCCAAGATAACTCAGCCGGATCCATGTTGAACAATCCACGGTTTATTACACATTTCTGCATACAACTTACAAGCACTTCACACACAGCTCGCTCAGCAGAACGACGCTGCCGCTTATGATAAAAACAAACTTAGAGCGGGAAACTGGTTACTACGGAGAGAGACACTTGGCAACAGGGCCGGAGGGCGAGCATGCATGATGTGAAGTGGGAGTTGGAGCAGCCACGTTACAGAGGTCTACTGTAAATGTAAAATTACAGGTATCGAATATTCTCGAAACGGCAATTAGAAACCCTAAAATACCCGGTGCTACCGGTTGATTTATTTTTCTGTACCCTTAGTACGTAAATATACACTACCTGTACTCACCCTATTCCCCTCTTGAGTTACCACCATGACATATCGAGAGGAAAAAAGGATGGAAGTCTTTCACTCTCCGTCCAGTTACGCAGCTGGCCGACTCTTTAACAACTTAAAAACCTCGAGGGAAAGAAAGCAATTGGGGAAGGAATGCAAAATTTACAGGTAGTGGACATTTTCGTACTAGGGCAATAGAAACAAAAATCAACCGGTGGCACCCAGTATTTTAGTGTTTTTGTCAAATTTTGATTTTGATTTCCTACACTTGAGGTCAATTTTAATATAAACATTACGGGCGACACAGATTTAAATATACGTAGGCGTCGTAGAGGCATAAGAGAAGATTTCGGTAAAAAAAAATTGCTTCAACTTCATGTTGATTGACCAGTCTTAAATTTGCAGTAAATTGTTTAGTTCAGACATCATTATCATTGATTTTTTTGTTCAGTACTTTAGCAAAAATAAGTTTTCAGCCTTGATTGTTCCCAGGCAAATTACGTATTTTTGTTCGAACACAAAACAATGTCACTATACGCAAAGCTGTTCTACGACACTGATTATAAGAGAAACTAAAGTTAAAACCGGCAATTTTGTAGGGCATAATTGATCGAATTATTTAAAGAAATGGTAAAATTATGGATTTAAATCTGGATTACTATTAATAAAAATCCTTTGATTTAAATCAATGTTTTGAATTATGATTTAATTTGTGATTTAAATCTAAGTGATTAATATAATAATATACTGGTTTTCCACATATTACGTGGAGGGAAGACGGAAGGGCAGGGAGCCACTGATATCAATATAAGCATTTCCACGAAATGTTTACTGGAATACTTAAAGATAGATGACATGACATGGCAGTTGTAAGCAATGCCTGCATTATCAAACATACGAAAAAAAGAAGCAGAAAATGAAACCACAAGAATAAAGCAAAAATAAGCTGTGAAGCTTAAGCAAAAAATGATAGCAAATTTTGTTACTAAAAAAGTCAAAAGTGATCTTATAGGCTATGGTTGTTAAACAAAGCACCAGTACCAATTTTACTGATCCAGTTTTAAAAATTTTACTAACACCGGTACAGATACTGATAACCAAAATTTAATCCCTAATTATTTATCAGTGGACTGGTGCAAGTTTCTTCAAAAGTCCAATAAAATTATTAAAATCAAAGGTTTTTAAGATAGAACCATCGGTTAAAAAGTAGCTAGGAAGACATTCGGTGATTCCCTGAAAAAATTGCTGCAAACCGCATGTCAGTATGTCGAACGGTTCCAGTAAGATTGATCTTCCAAAGAAAGTTGCCGAAACCGATCCGATACCACAAATATTGGCAACCGATCCAATCCAAGCATTTTGGCCATGGTATGTGATAATAACAGTTAATAGGCAACAATTTCGACTTTCTGGACAATGGTTATTTGTAAGGCTAGACTGGTATTGGCAGCTTCGCTGAAATATCAATAACTCTGGAACCATTCGAGATAACGATATGCGATTTACAGCGTATTGCTCAGGGAATCACCGAGCATCTTCCTAGCTACCTTACAACTGTTTATTACTATTTTAACATTTTAAATTCTAATAACATTGACCCTTGAAGATGATTACATCATTGATAAATTCGTCACCAAAACAACACAAAAAAACTATGCAAAAATTCACATCGAGGACATAGTCAGTGCACAGCAAATTTTCGACAACTCCCAGATGGCTTCATCAGGCTTCTACTACTTCTTTGCTGCAAACTACATCACCACCAACGTCGTCTACTTATAAATCTGACAATAGAATTTGGCTGCTTTTGTAGCCTCCAGTATTTACTGGGTCGCTAGTGAAGTTGTCCCTCCTGCTTCCACTGTCTGTTTGAAGAGGTATGCATTTCAGCAATGTTTTTTGAATCATTGATAAAAAAAAAATTTTAGGCATTGTATTGGATCGGTAAAGTTTGTATCAGTGAAGCCTTAGTTATTTGCTAAGAATGGTTAAAATTCTATCCAAACCTATCAAATTACATTTGAGTATTAAAACACTTAGACCACACTTCAAGTTAATATTGAAAGTAGTAGAGGAAAAAAGTTATTCCTACATATGTAATGGAAAATTCCTAAATTTGGTACCATTCATAAAGTGTGTCCGTTCACTCTCCCCCCACACCACAGCCGGGGGGGGGGTGTAGTCAGTGCCCCCAATCAATGACATAGGGTAGGGCTGGGGTTAGCTGTCAAAAGTGTCCCAATGTTATATTTTTTCATACCTCCACTGACTGTGCAAGAAAAATCTTTTAATACTCTAAAATGTAGATTTAATGATGTGTTCAGTTGGCAAGAAAGTCAGAGGCTGTAAAACTCTGCTTCTGTTTGACCCTGTCAGTATTCTTGGAATTAAGTGGAATGTAAAGTAGAGCTTATTTGGAATGTTAGGCTAGGAAAAGCTCGAATTGAAGGTTTTCTCTTCCAGCCATTGAAGTTTGAAATAGTTCAGAAATTCACTTCCTCAATTTGAACAGAAAGAAAACCTTTGGAGATGCTAGGCTACTCAATGAAAAACGCTTGGTTAACGGGTGACTTTTTGAACTTGTAAAAACCAAAACAGTACCGGGCTTCACCTTTCTTCTCTAGCCTCCACGGAACGTGGACGTCTTCCCCGCTCTCCAGATTCTTGCTTCGTCTTCGCGGTTGCGCCATTGTTTCCTGGACCTGGTTTTAGCAACCTTCGCCCTTCATTCAGCTCGTCCTGCTCTGAGCAGCTGCCGTACGTGCATCTCCGCAGCTGCTATGCTACCGTCACCCGCCGTGACTTTCCGGTCACTGCCACATCTCCAATAATCATGAATCAAGTGTTTTGGGTCCCTTCAGCCTTCGTTCCTATACACCAACCCTACCTTCGCTATTTTCGGACAGATTGGAACTGCCTTTCGTTTCAGTTGATGATCCAACTCCGACACTCGCCCATTGTTCCATGATGTGGGCATCCCTTGGATGGAAACAAAGGTGATTATTATTATTATTATTATAAACAAATACTCGGCGAAAGCTAGAAGCTTTAAACACACAGAAGGTTTTCTAACTTTGGAGGAGTGTCCTCTGGTTCTGGATTCAGACCATCGCTGATAAAGATTCCTCTTCTTTGCCTCTGGAAAAAAGCTTAAAAGTTTCAAAAAGAACTCCACGCCTCCGTCGGTTAGCCAAAGTAGTTAAGTTGAGCCTCTTGCAGCATTCAGGGTAGCTTGGTGCGTTGTACTTGGTGAGTCTTTTGGTCGCTCGCCTTTGAACTTTTTTCCCGTACTTCGATGTCCCTCTGCAACCATGGAAGCCAGCTCATGTTTGCATATTCCACAATGGGCCTGATAACTTTTGTAGAGAAGGCAAAAGGAACCGGCATCTAGTTTTGGAAAGCTAGCCCAACCAATACAACGACTAAAGGCCTTAGCAGCAGCCATAGCACACTGTTTTGAGACACTGAGATTCTCAGTCACCCAGATGCCAACGTCCTTCTCTTCAGCCACAGATCCCAGTAGTTTGCCATTGATGTAGTCCTTGTGCCGCAGGTTATTATGACCAACATGTAAAACATGGCACTCTGCAGGGTTAAGTTGAAGTTGGAGATCTTTACAATTACTTTCCAGGATATGACTGTCTACCTTACGGCTATTGCTGGTTATACGTTCTCCCCCTCTGAACCTGATCGCTCTGTGGTCCCATAGACGACTTCCCTTTCAAGAAAGACTAGAAGAAAAACCAGCAGATATGCAACAGAATGCACCGCCTTATTGACGAGGTCTACTGTAATACTATAAATTGCAGGTAACGTATATTTCGTCGGCATCTATAAACGTTAGAATGCTAGGGCTGCCCGGCTGATTTTTGTTTCTAGTGCCTAAACGAAAATATACATTACCAGTGCCCTACCCTACCTCTCCTCTTGAGTTACCACCGTCAACGATAGAGCTTCCGAAAGATGAAGCCTGTTCCTGTTCCGGCTATTTTATAGTAGGATTGCATTACGCATGCGCAGTGAGGCTACTGAGCTGGCAGGCATAGGCCTATAAACTTCTTGTCTAGGTGAATAATTGCTTTGAGAAGTGATGCTATAAATTGCAAGTAATGTGAATTTTCGTTGATAAGCACAAGTTAGCCATGTGGCCCTGGTATTTTAATGTTTTATATTTTTCGTAAATTCAGGTACTGGACAATCCAACAGGTGAACTACCAGTTGAGCTGGCAGCAATTAGAGACGATATAGGATTTTTCAATCCAATCTCTGAGGAGAACAAAGAAGAGTTTGCGAGTGGAGTGAGTCGCTTTATTTGCTCTGTAAAAAACGGCGCTCACATTGGGAAATTTGTAGAAGGACTACAGACCACAAAAATAGGTGATCTGATAAAACAGCATCCAGGTAAGTATTGTGGTACTGTAATTTAGTTGACTATTTTTTACTGCCAAATACATGAAAAGTTAAAAACGTTCCTCTTAAACTTTCAGGTATCATGATGTCTGTAATGTGTGGCGCACATTTTTCGCCAACACCAATTGACAGCAATTGGCTGTTCGGAATGTTCGAAATCGAGCCGCTAGCTGAAAAGGGCACCATTTTACGTTTTAGGCAAGATGCGGCAGTCTACCATTTCTTGCTCTTCCTAACGGATTGCTGCAAAGAAGCTGTAGAAAACGAAAATCCTGATGGTAAGGTGACAATGGATATTAGCTTTTCATGAAAAAACAACGCGCGATTTTTATACCATAACTAAATTGAAAATGGTCATTTTATGTTGAGGTTTCATAATGTTCAAAATATTAAAGGTTTAACTCGCTCAACTTGGGTTTGCACGTCGGCGAATTTTCGATCCTTTCCTCGGATCTCCTTCAGGCCTTTTTAAAGTTATATACACTACAGGTATTTACAAATATGCATGGAGAATTTTTGGAGCACTACATCCCGTCCTTCTTCCTTGCTCGTTGTGGTTGGTGGTGGCCGTTCTGCGAGTTTGAATTTAATTGTTTTATGGCCCCTGTTGGGATTGGGCCGGCTTGGGTTTGCTTCAGTGCTGGGATGGGTTTTCGTTGTAGATGGTGGGGAACGAGTGCATTTACGTTTCTGAAGGCCCCTTTGGTGAGATTGCAGGGGGTTGATTTTTGGAGATCTATGGCGATGGCAAAAGACCAACATCTGAGATGCTTGGAGTAGATTGCCATCCGATTACATGAAATGGGAGGTGTTTCCTTAATGAACATCCCAAGGACCGTCATTCTCCCGAGTGGAGAACATCGTTGGAAGAGACTTAAAACAAGAGCTGGGCACGAAGTGGCAGCTTGACGGGTTGGTAAAAGCGCTACCCACAAAATACGGGAGGCCACGACGATGAGCGGCAGTCATGGATTCGAAAGCAGATGACCACGATGTAGTGAACACAAGAAAACTTTTGTTGTAACGGCTGAGGAAGATGGCAGCCAGCCATTGAAAATTTGCAAGTAAACACTGTCTTTTTTGGAAAATTGAGCGGTAAATATTTTAATTCTACGAATTATAAGTCTGAACTTGCCCACAAGAGGAATTAAATCATCCACCACCGTCGCTTGTCACTGGCAATATTATCACTAGATGAAAAAATGAATGACCCATGTCACCTCTTTAATTCCTGACGTTGGTCACACCTTGAGCGACTGGCGACACACAAGTCACATCATTGAAAACGTCACACCTTGACCATCTCAAGCCTTCGAACTGGCAGTGGAAGGGAAGCCACAACAACAGCAGATGACTGAGCGGCGCTATTCGAAAAAAAAAACC
>JAHWFP010243751.1:206895-261486 GCA_023313725.1 Lithobius niger
TTTCCGTTAGGTTCTTGAAAATGTTGGTTGCCAAAATGAAAAACTAATGTAGAATCGTGTTAGCGTTTACACAAAACAAGCCCGTTATTTTATGGAGCCGTTCGGTATTGTTCTTTGTTCTTCTCTTTGAAATTATTTTTGTCAAAACTTGGCAGCGAAAGTCCTGTTGACCTTCTCTCTGCCTACATGATAAAACATTTCGGTTGGCGTTATTGTTCATTGTTATAAGTGTAGCAATAAGTAACTTATTCTGACACTTGTAACAATATGAACGCTGACAGGATAGCATAGAAACTGTAAAAGTGTACCAATAAGTGACACTTACAACAATACTGTATCCGATTTATTGTCAAGTTTTATAACAATGAAAACAAAAAAGTATGGTGATAAGTAATAGTTATCGCCATCCTTTTTCCAGCAATGGGATACAGTAAGTGATTTATTGGATAATTTTTACGTACGAGGAGCCAGAATCGTCCGAGCCCGAAGGGCGAGGCTGTTCCTGTCCAGTACGTAAAAACTATTCAATAAATCACTTGCTGTACCCCATTGTGGAAAAAGGATGGCTATAAGTTTCTTATCATACTAAAAGGCTGTTTTCGACGTTTGATCGTGTTTATCTACGGCCATTAATAATACTGAAATTGGTTTAGCATGGCTTGACTTTTCATTGTTACAACGGAGGGAAGACCGGCAACAATGAATCAGCACCCGCATCTACACGAATTCGCGCACTCGTCTATTGTTGTCCGTTCGTCCCTTCGATTTCCCTGCGCTTTCATAGTTTTTTTATGTTTGCATTTGTATTACTAGTCATATCGTTAATTCGCTTCGCTCACTCCATTGGCGTCAATCCATGCTTAATGTAATTTCTTTGATTCCAAGAGCATCACAAAATCGATGTATATTTCGATGCAAACTAATTGCAATTGTTGCCCACAGTTGATTTATCACATTCCTCAGCACGTCACCAACATCATTCAAACATACGATTTGTTTGTTTGCACGCGTGGAAATCGCTCGCTCAATCCACGCATGATGGCGATAACTATTACGTAGAACGAGTGTTGAACGATTGTAGTCATTAGCGTGCACATACCACCGATAGGGCAGGGATAACTTTTCTAAAAGGGCACGCTGAGGTTGTTTTTCTGGGGACCTTTATTTATTTTTTGCTCGTCAGTCTGTTTTTAAGCTTGTCTCTCTATTTTATCCTTCTGTCCCTTTCCTGGCCTTCTTTTTGCCCTTTGTTTTTTTTGCCTCTTAGGCCCTTTCTCTGGCTGCAGCACTAGCGTTTATCGGTTCAGTAAAATCAAAATACAGCATATATTTTTTTGCAAAGTGTGCATTTTTTTCGAAAAGGGCAGGGGCAGTGCTCTCTCCCCCCCCCCCCCCCCCGTTCCCCTCCTGTGTACGCCACTGGTTGTAGTGTTGCGATCCCGTAGGTATTTTATGATTTTGTTGTATTTCAAATGCAAATCAATTAATTTAAAATTGACAAATAAACTGTATTCGAAAACTCTACATTTCACAAATAAATTAAAAATAATCAAAATATGATAGATGTTTGTGCCAGCATAGCTAGCATTAGGCTTCTCTGAGAGGCAACCTTCATCGGGTAGGATGAGAGCTATCCACAAACTGTTTTAGTTTAGTTTTTAGCATACTTTAATATCTGATCGCTAGCATGTGGTTACGTTGCTGGTTATGATTTATGGTGTATTTTATGATTTATGGTGTATTTTATGATTTATGGTGTAATTTATGATTTATGGTGTATTTTATAAGTTTATGTTATGTTACGTATTTCAAATCAAATGAATTAACGGAAATCGGTAGAAATAACAAAGAAATATTACTCATAAATTGGTTTGGTTATATTACTCATAAATATAAAAAGTATTAAAAATAAGCATGAATAAGCATGAAATTTTTGTCATTGCATTCTAGCTTGATCCCGAAATACCCCTTCAGACAACAACGAAACTATTCTTTCGCCAAACTTTCTTTGCTACATTGTTGGGTTCTCAGAGAATCACTAGTGGGTTCTCTCGACAGTGGCTTTGTAACAATGGTTCATTGTTCGGAATCCATGACGAGAACCATATACGTGTGGTGGTACAAACGCTAATGTGCTACCACCAAGCTGATGAGAATTAATTTTTGGTAGAGCTTATTGTTGTCAGATATTCTTGTTGTAAATTGTAAACAGGCCCGACGGAAACAAATAATTAGTGGTACGGCTGTTGTGAGGCTTTAATACCTTGGGGGGGGGGGGGGGTGACTCCTAAGCAATACCTAAACTAGACATTATTTGTTTATTATTTTATTATTATTTACTTAAATTGGACATGTTGCACCGTATAGCTTGCCATCTAATCATTTTCTGTCTCCAGATAAAAGCTTCTCAAAACTTGCTGACCTATGTTCAGCATGGTGGACAAATATTTTCTGTCACCCAGTATCTGTTGTTTCCTTGTGCATCCATCTGATGGCTTACAACAAGTAAGAATAAAAAAGCAGCCGCCACTGCCAAAAATTTGTGAAAGTCGTCACTGTCCAATAAACGTGGACGCGCCGATCTTTGCCAGCCCGCCACCGAAGAATGTTTTACTAGCGCACAACTCTTGTTTCAGCAACATATAAATATCGGCCAGCACTCCCCGAAGTGGGCACGGTCCACTCACTGCTTATTAAGGGGAAGTGGTTGATTTGTCAGGCAGGGCAGCTTAACAACCCAGACAGTGCGTGAGCAACTTGCTATTCACTTTGCACAGGGATGACAAGGGTCGGAACGGAACGAATGATTATGAATGATCAGCATGCGTTTATGCAGGTGTTTTTGTTTTTTTAATTATGTGCCTAAAACTGGTACGGCTGTGGCTGTGGCCGTACCAGTCGTATCGCTTCCGTCGGCCCTGATTGTAAATAAACGGTGTTCTAGTGTATTGATGTATTAGTTTAAGGTGTTGGGGCGTAAGGCTACGGTCCATGGCTCCGAATAAATATGTTCGAAAAAGACAGCTACAGCTAAATTGTCCCCCGCATCTCGGAAGTTCTTACTTTACGACTGTGATTTTAATGTGAAAAAGATAACCAACATCGTTGATTTCATTCTAGTTGCTTATTACTACTACTCCTTATTATTTTAGCCAATTCCGCTCAGATAAAATAATTTATGCAACCGATCAGATTGAAACTTTCTGTTCAAATCACTTTTGATTCCAACAGGTGCCATTTGTACCTGGTTTTAAGTTTGAGGAAACGTTACGAACAAAGGTAATAATCATTATGTAATGTTATTTTCTACTTGCCGACCAGAAAATATACACTACCTGTAAATTAAATTGCGTTCAGTTCCTGAGTGCTCATTACCCTGGAGGATTTTAAACTCTCTAGATACGCCCAGCTCAGACACCCACCTGCGCGGGTCCGGCGCGCGCAGGCCCTCCATAAATGGTGTTACGGCGTCAGCCAGCCATCTCTTTTCCTCCACGCAACCGTCACGGTCGCTTCGCTCCTGTTACTCGCCATCTTGGTTGTCGTTCGCCGTTCGCCGATCTTTGAAGCCCATCGCACCGCCTGCCGCTCCCGTCGCCGTTCAGCTGTCTTTGCAGCTCATTGCACCGTGCGTCTTTCTCGCTCACGTCTGTCGGCCTTAAAGCTAATTCCCGTTCGCCGCTCGTCAGTCTTGAAGACAATCGCATCGTTCGTCGGTCTTTGAAGCTCGACGCAAGCTCCAGCGGCCGCCGTGTCAACACCACTGCCCTGGCCGTTCATCGTTCATCATTTATCGTTACCGTTCGCCGTTCCCGTTCCTAGTCCTGCCCCCACAACATGAAGAAGGCTAAGGTAACCTTCTCGGCCTCCCTTAACTATCAATACTCGTTACGTTTTGAATAAAGATTTTCATCATTATCTCTCCCGCTCTTAAAGCAAGTGAAGCATTCACCGTTCGCCATTCACCTGCTACACAAGGAAGACTCCCGTTCGTTCTCGTTCGTCGTTCATCATTCGACGTTCACCTGCTACATAAGGAGACTTCCGCTCATTCTCGTTCGCCACTGCCGTTCGCTGTTCTTCCAAGCTCCTTGCATCGTTATTCTTCCGGCCGCTCGGAAACTGATTCCCGTCACTCATCCCTTGTGCATCTTGTCCCGTTGTAACTGCCGCTACATGAAGAAGTCTTCCGTTCGTCGTTCCCGTTCACAAGACCCGCCACTGCATGAAGAGGTCTTCCGTTTGTCATTCCCGTTCGTCGTTCCCGTTTGCAAGACCCGCCACTACATGAAGAGGTCTTCCGTTCGTCGTTCCCGTTCGCAAGATCTGCCACTACAAGAAGAGGTCTTCCGTTCGTCGTTCCCGTTCGCAAGAACCGCCGCTTCATGAAGAATTCATTGGTTAGTTCGTTCGTTTGTGGTCTTCTATCGACAAAGGATTCTCCTACTTAAGAAGATGTTGTCCGCGTTCGTGGCATCGTTCGTCACCGTTCACTGCACAGTTCGCCCCGCATTCAACGCCATCCATGCTGGTGCCTCTGCTGCTGCTTTCACGATCATTACTCGCAGCCGTCGTTCGCTTGCTCTATCGCCGCCATCCTGTTTCATCAAGCCGGTAGGAAACCTCCGTTTGCCGTCCGTTGGCTTGACGTTTGCCGCCGCCGTTCATGCCGTTGCTGCGTCAACGTTGTCACTGGGAGAGCGTTGCCCAATCGCCCGCTACACCAAGAGGACTCCCGTTCATTCTCGCTCGTTACTCGTTCGCCACTCACGCCTACAAGGTTAAAGTGCGTTCGTTCTTTCTTTAGCATGTCATTCCCTCAGGTAGGGAAAAAAAATAACCTCCACAAAAAGAGACTTCCAACCCGCTCGTTCACCCAATTGTCAACCACTCACCACTAACACATCGGGGCCACTGTTGGCTGCATCATTCGCTTCATAATGGATGGCGCCCATGCAGTCCTCTCCCGGAAGACTTCACCCTTCTCGGCCTTCCAACACACCATGCTCGTCACGTTCTTCGACGTCCTGACTGAACGAAGATTCTCATCATTTCAGACGTCCCGTTCACAGCAGTCAAGTAATGCTTCACCGGATCTGTCACTATTCCTCTTTATCGATTCAGCACTCGTCGACAAGCACCCATTCGTCGTTACAGGCCAACCTGAAGATTTTCTGATGAGACGCCTCTCCCGTCGCTGGCCCGGCCACTGTTCATGCCTTGCCGTCACGGCCATTCGCTCCTGTTGTCTGCCATTCTCCATCGATCTTTGAAGCTCATCGCATTGTTCGTCGTTCCCGTTCGTCGTTCGCGTTCGTTGAAGCTCACGACATCACTCATGGTTAGCCAGTCCAGGTTTGCCGATTTTCTTTTTCAACAAGCCTGATTCCCAAATACCTAGCCAGCCTGACGTTCGTCTTTCTCCTTGCACTCTGTAGCACCTTGCTCACCATTCAAGCCCCTTTTACGTCCAGGCTCCCGCTCATAGTTCGCTCTTGCATCCTTAGCTGTCCTGTTCAGTCAGCTATTCACCACTCAGGCTCACCCCCATCTTCGTTCGTGGTTACGTTCATCGTTCGGTAGCCTGCTACCGCTCAAGCTCATTGCGTTTGTGCACCTTTTCACCATTCTCAAGCCGTTTGTCGTCCGTGGACCTGGCCGGCCTTCAAGTCCATTACCACCCGCACGCCCGTTCGTGGTTCACCTACTGCTCATGGTCCACCGGCCCGATCGTCATCTACAAGCTCTTGCCGTCTGCACCACTCGTCATTCACGATGTTCTTCGTTCATCGATGTTCAGCCTGTTGTTGCTGAACAAGCCCACTCATCGACTTGTAAAATCACTTCTGTCGGCAACCACCATGCTCTCCGCACCACTCGTTCCAACTCGTTCAAGCATCGAAGCTGTCCACAGCAAACCATGCTGAATACACCGGCTCTCGTCCGGTCTCCGAAGTCAAATTGCTTTATGCCCGATTCGAACTCGGATGTGCGTCCACCTGGGGTAACTGAGTGCTGCTGACATCCACCCCTCTCTCGCCACTAACTCGGCCTCCTTGATCAATCAACCACCTGGCACTGCCTTCGAAGCTTATGGACTCCATACAACAAATCGATGCAACGCCAACCCTGAACTGAACTCACACCTTGCTTCTGCCTCGTTCCTTGGAACCACTGCGTGAGACTTCACATGATTGCCCCGTACTTCGTTCCATCTTACCTCCCTCACACCACCTCGGCTTGGTTTCATGGAGGGTAGGTCTCCTCACTTCGCCGACCCTTTTCTGAATGAATGTTCACTCACATGTCTTGGAATGAAATCCCACAACATCGCAATGTCTCCACCGCACAAGTTCCTGTCGCAGACGTTCGTCCCGAACTCCATTCTCGTTTACCAACACGCTCATTTTCCGTCACATGCACGCATTGTCACTTTAGCTAACCGTCACAAATCGAATCATGATGGTCTTTCACCGTGCCCTAGTCCATCACACCACACCACTGTGACCGCCATGGTCTCACGAGTCTTTCGAACTCATGGAAAAATCCGTCTCCACCACCAACCACCTGCTGCATCATGATGAAGCTGAATTTTCTTCACGACTCCCCCGTCACTTAAACCCAACTTGATAATGGACGACAAAAGCTAAACTCCTTAGCACTGCCGAAGTAACGTCCATTTCTTTGCACGCTTCTGAAGAAAAAATGACCTCACACAACACTCCTACAGGTCCTCCAAGTTTCCTGATAACACACCTGGACTCCTGTTCTTGCTCACCTTCCACGACCAGGCCTCTTGCAGAAAAACTGGCCGGCTAATGTTTTTAATCACTCGGCCTTACACCTCACATTCCACTGGTTAAGTCTCGTTCATTCCAATTCTTTGGGAATTCGACTTATCCAAAATTTATGCTTGACTCGTCAAACTGTCAATCATGACGAAACACCTTGTCACCATGACTAACCACACGGCTCCTTTACCAACACCAAAATCTGCTTGGATGCCCTCGCCAACTTAAAACCCGAACTTTCCAAACCACAACCAGCGGTTCATCATCAATTCGCATCACTAATTGCCACCAACGGTCTCTCGCTCAAACGTCTGGCAGTATCGCACTTCCACCGAGTCAAACTGGACCATTCAACTCAGCATTCAACTTCGCCTTGATCCTTATCCTCACAACTTCATGCTCATGACAGTGTGCCCGGCATTTCGCCCCTTCACATGCTGCCGTAAAGATTTCCTTTGGTCCACCCACATACTAACGTTCACTTCCCGATCATGCTGCTCTGCTCCAATCTCTATGACCCTGGGGAACAACATTTCATAGACCCTTCGCCAATTCTGCAATATTACAAGCATCATACAATCACTCAAGCCTTTCTCACGCTTCATCCGTCAACGGAAACTCACAATCCCTCTTCAACCTGCTTGACTGCTCCTAAATCAAAGCACCCATCCACAGCTGATGCACTGTTCCTTGAACACCCTCTCCCTCTTCTGAGCATCTATATCAATTGATTTTGAATTCACAATGGTCTGCCTCTTCTTCGCACCATCTCTGAGGTTCGAATTCTCAACAAAACCTCAACACCAATGTGCTAAATCTTTAAGAACCTAACTTCCGCAACTAAAAAGCCTCATTGACATCCCGTGAACTGCTACTGCAATTCAGCCAAATCGAAATATTAAACCATCAACCGAAAACCAAACAAGTCGTGGAATCTGGAAAAACTTGCCTGAACTTCCTCACCGACTCGCTTTGGCTATTGTAAGTTCCCTCTCCACTCTGTCTGCCTTGCGCAGAAATTCGGCCGTGACCAGAGAATGTTGCGTCTGCAACCAATCAACCACAACTCTGTCACTGGCAACCCAGCTCACACCCTTGGGGGACCGTCATGATGGTGCCCGCCACCTATACTGACGAGGTCTGCTGTAAATGCAATTTAATTTACATGTAGTGTATATTTTCTGGTCGGCAAGTAGAAAGCCCAATTTTACCTGGGAAGAGGTTAAAATTGGTGTCTATTGCCTTAAGGAAAATATACACTACCTGTAAATACCCACCCAACCTCCCCTCTCCAGTCACCATCATGGCTGACATATTGTGAGGAAAAGTAGATGGCTGGCTGACGCCATAACACCATTTATGGAGGGCCTGCGCGCGCCGGACCCGCGCATGCGCAGGTGGGTGTCTGATCTGGGCGTATCTAGAGAGTTTAAAATCCTCCAGGGTAATTAGCACTCAGGAACTGAATGCAATTTAATTTACAGGAAGTGTATATTTTCCTTAAGGCAGTAGAAACCAATTTTGACCTCTCCCCAGGTAAAATTGGGCTTTTTATGAACATTAGAACATGCCCTCTGTGATCAAAACAATTGTCCTCCATTGTTAATAGACGAGTTAACAATTGAGCTTCACACTGCACAGATTTGGTTACAACATTGTTGACCGACCAAGCGACCGATCTGTGACATGGTCGTTGATGCTGTACATTGGGGGTAGTGTGTTATCTTAAGTAGTCTAAGGACATGATACTCCGGTTTTTGCAGGCTCTGTAGAATAAACAAACAAACAAACCAAAACAATACGTGGTGCATCTCTTGTATCGATAATTATATCGATACAAGAGACGCACCACGTATTGTTTTGGTTGTTATAGTTGCATTTCAGTTGTAACCTATCGTGATCATAAAACATTTTATGAAATTATAAAAGATTTTCGTAAAAGTTTTGAAGAACAAAATTTATTTCCGTCGCTGCACGGACTCCACCTTGTCAATGGTGGAGTCCGTGAAGCAACGGTACACGAAGGCAATGACGGGCTTGCAAAATTATACATACCCCGAACGACTAAGCATTTAAAAAATGGATTCACTTGAGTTAAGGCGTCTCAGGGCGGACTTGGTGTTAGCCTACAATATCTTGCATCACAATTACCAATTTACCATTTTTTACCGTTTACCGTTTTACCGTTTACCGTTTACCGATTTACCGTTTTTTGAGCTTAGCACAACCACCAAAACACGCGTTCACAGCCTTAAGTTGATTCTCCCTAAACATAGGTTAAATTTCCGTAAGCACTTCTTCGAATGTCGGGTGGTCCCCGTCTGGAACTCGTTGAGTGAGGAGGTGGTCACGACCTTATCTGTAACCTAACCGGGTTTAAGAGAATATTGAAAAATGCAAAACTTATACCAGAGTACCATGCTTATGAAAAACCCAACGAGACACGACTGAATAATTGAAGACCGAGTGCTGGTCTCTGTGTATTTTGTAAAAGCATCCTTTAATGTTGGGTGGGTTGTAAGTGGTTGATAATTTGACCCAGTCCTGCCCCCATGTCCCTCTTGTGGGGGAAAAATTGAATTTATTATTAGGCTATTATTATTTCACGAAATTAAGTTATACAGCGACTTTAAATGACAAAATCTTGGTGGGAATCCCTACCAGTTTTATTATAAAGAAAAATGGGAAATAAGCCATCAATGAAAATCATACACTATAATAACGTGGTAGATGAGTAAGCCACGTTTATTGCACGTTTAGTCGAGTGACATGACCCGGATTCGAACCGGCAAAGCAGTCCACCTACAGATCAAGGTTGTGACCTTAATAATGAGTTATCTTCATGTCAGTGGACAAGTTTTCATATCAGTAAAGGCAAAAGCAAATTATGGACACACAATCTGTTGTTGTCTGGTTTTATATACTTTTGGTAAAGGCAATATGACAGTGATCTGGGTATGGTTTGCCGGTTAAAATCCGCGTGACGTCACTTAAATGAAACGTAAGTGCATAAAGGTGACTTACTGTTTTAAGTTAATGTAGTGTATGATTTTCGCAGATGGCTTATTTCCCCTTTTCCTTTAAATTATTTACAGCGATTTATGTCAATTTATTACCAGTTTTATTGTGTATTGCTTAAATTTACTTTTCTCCGTTCAAATTACGGCTGCAGTGGGATAAATCAGCCAACTCAATTTTCAGTTTGCCAACTTTTGCGACGTTTGGGGAGTGGGTGCTTTGCAAAGTCGCCAATTTGGTACGGCCCTCTACATTATTTTAACGTAAACGAGCGAGGACTATCGTCATCAGTCAGTGACAGCAATGTCGTCTGAGAAATAGCTGGCGAGCGGTATATTGTACAATGGCGTAAAGAAAGTGACGGGTGTATAGATGAATGCAGTCGTCCTTAGTCGAGTTATCAGCTAGTGTACATTAATCGGGAGTATTTCCACTCTGAGAAATATTTACGTATTCTACTTTTAATTTCAGTTGAATTATTTATTAGTTAGCCTAATTATTTTAATGTAGTAGTTTCACATCTGCTAAGGAACCGTGCAATTTTTATGGCCTGGCAGGAGGGAAATAAAAAAAACTACCACATTCAAGTTACAAACCTAATTCCTCCCTTCCACACCCCATGAAAAACTGTACTTTTAAATATTAATACTTTTACCATAGTATACTTATATATTTAACCAACAGTCTTACATTTTTTTAAGCGCCACAAAAAAAAAAAATAAATAAATAAAAATATTTGTCAGGTTTAAGTTCATCAAAAAGCGAAGTGACAGCAATTGTACTTTTTCAAATTATATTAATCGTGCGAGTTTTGCTAAATATTAATTTTACTGTACATTCTTTTTTTTTTTAAATTGCGAGATCATTTGGGCATTCGTTCCCCAGTAAACTATTGAGGCGAAACAGATATATAGATATAGGAGTATTATAGTTGAAACTCCAAACCAATTTGGCAAGGTTGGTGGGTTGACTCCACTTTACCTTGACCTCGGGAATGCCTAGTTATGCCCTGCAGCTAAGTGTCTATTCCTGTTTCTAACCCCTTTATCCTTTGACAAAAGGGGAGACGTGCCGCCTTAGGCGGCCCTACTCTCACTGCACAAATCGGGTAGTCAGTCGTTCCTCCAAAACTTTATCCTGTCTTTTGCAGAGACTACAACTATTTTCTCCAATATTCAGCTAATTGTAGGCTAGTCGGAAATAAATTCGGCCAATTTCGGCTGACATCATTTTCGGCTAAATTACAGCTTAAATGCGTACTTGGGATGTTTTTGCGTTATGTGTCAGACCATTATTATTTTAATGAATATTAAAACAGACATGAAAGTCTTCCTCGTTTCAGCTTTATTTTCTCGTTTTTCTTTCCTCATTTTAGCCGATTTCCTCGTTTTTTTAGCTCTGCAAACCTCCTAAAAATGCATTAAAGCCCCAAAATGTATAAATTTAGTGGTTTTCCTCCTTTTTCCTCGGTTTTAACCAAGAGTGACTTTCATACCTGTTAAACAAGGATGCACTACATGCATTAATAATTCGACGTGTTGTACGGCAGAACGTAGAAAAATGTGTAATTGATGTAATCAGTTGTAACGGCAGACATACCAATAGGACACTACTAAAAAAGCTGAATGCGTGGTATACTGAAGAATATCTACTATATTGCACATTATATTAAAAAAAATTGTCTCGTAACTTTTGCTACTACGATACAGCAAATGAGCCAGAATCTTGTATGCGACGATGCAATCACTGATCAGATAAGTTTTCATCGGACGGTGATAGTGGTTTTCTTACAAAAAAACCAACCAACTGAAAGCTTCGTTTTAGTTTCCCGTTCCCTTTGTTCTTGTTCATCAGACGTTTATATTTTTTAAATCTTCGAACACCATATTTTCAGTAATTTCAGCAGGTAATTTGGGGGAGGGGAGTAGGAGAAATCATATTGCGCTGAGGGTACGTGAGGTTGACTACTTTAAAATAATTTACACTTTTTAGGTGTATTAACAAGAGTTAAAATAGTCACACGAAAATTGTGTCAAATTCCACATTGAATATAACACTGCAATTTCATGTGGCCAATTTTTTTCAGGTTAATCAATGCAAAGTACTTGTTTTACTAGCATTTTAAAATTATCTTTATTATTATTATTTGTAATTTTAAATCTCTTGGTACAACTAATATGGAACCAATAAAACTTGCGTGAGTCTTTCTGTTACAGATTTAAAAAAAAACAATCGGTCAGGAGGAATATTCCGCCCTTCCCTCCCTGGCCAGTCCGCCATTGTAAAAATAGGACATCATTCGCTTTGTTTATCATTCACTCGTTCAATAAGAAACAACACCACAAATAAGCGTGATAAAATACTGTAATATATCGCACTTGAAAAGCAGCGAGGCTATGCGCGCCTCGCATTCAACGTACCGTCCAGATTCCGCCGTAAAAATTTGGCGTACCATCCAGATTACCGCTAAAGGTAAGTGACGACTCACTTTGTATTGTACTTCGCGATAGGAGAGGAGCCATCTCGATGTCCACGCATCTCTAACCGACCGCAATTTGAAGAGCTGACTTGCCGAAATGCGCAGTTACACACCGCAATTTTTCGTATGAGTGCACACCTTTACGAGGACATTTGGCTGACGTCATCCACAGATCGTATACTATCGGGCGATGGTTTTTCGCATAAGGACCTCGTTAGAGGCTATCATACTTCAAACGTCTTATGTATATTCTGTAGAGCATAATACCTTTTGTACTTGCACACTGCAAGTGACCCTTCCACATACTTGAATTTCGCCTGATCAGAATTGAACAAATGTGTCTTGCTTTTGAGGAGATGTCGCTGACGTAAATCGCCTCCACCCTTTTTTTGGCCACAACCGCATTAATTCGACGTGTGACACGTCGAATTAAAAAAAAGATTATTTAATAGCTTGGTAGAAACACTAAAACTAGCCTACTTTTCGTCGTATAGTATGATAACCAAGTTTCTTCACTGGGAAGTATTTTTCGCGTATGCTGCTCATATTTACAGTTTGGCGCGCTTAGATGTTGGCTCTACTTTCGTCACGTATCATCGTTTCCGGCATGACGACACCATTTTGGTTTCATGGTTTCACATAACCTTGGTTTCCTTGGTTTTTTTTATCGCTCCTCACAACGCAGCGAGACCTTCTTGCTATTTGCTAGTCAACAGTTATTTATTTACGAATAGTTTCCAGTTTCTACTGAATGATTGCAGTAATACATATCAAATTAAATGTATTATAAATAACAACAGGGCTAAAGTACAGCAGTAATTTTAAACATTGCTACAATGTTGTAATTTCACCCTATTTCCACAAAAATATGCTCTTATCGCTCTAAGAACAGTTCTAGCGATCAGACGACTGTGGAATAAATAGCTGCGAGCAGCTAGAATTCAAAATCCAACAAGGCGTCCATTTCGAGGTCATCGAATCCAAGACAAACCATCGAATGTCGGCATTCAGAACTCAGTCCGTCGTCTTGCACTGCACTGCAGTAAAAAATTGTTTTCTTGTTGTTATAAATCGACACTGTCAAGTTACACACATTGTACATCACATTGTACACATTGTACATAAGAAGATCTGAGTCCGTGTTGTTGCCATGACTACTAGGTATAGACAACTAGAAAACCAAATTCTCCGGTGAGCGAGAAAATTGTCGTTACGTAAAGCTGCCCTAAAGTGAAGAAGCGAGAACAAGTGACGTTGCAGCACTGCTATACGCTGAATCTGGCATGGCGCATTTATGCAACGACTCATCTTTATCATCGTGATTAAATTCTAGTTATGAGAATGCAAAGGCGAATCATTACATAAACATGCCCTTAATCGCTATGGCAAATTTGTCGTAACCGTGATAACAACTCTACTTAGAATAGCTAAATCTGACATCATTTGAGTAAAGTCTTGCAGTCTTATAATCCGTGGCAATAAGATAAAGAATTCCTTCTGACGAAATAATTGCCAAATCACTTCTAACTCACATTATTGACTGCTTTCGTTGCGAGCCGACAGAGCTTAAACCGTTGCCAAGTCGGAATTTCAGAATCCCATTTTGTAAAATAATTTGTTTCAAATTACGTGCCTCGCTCGCGCTGCAGTGCTCGCTGCGGCTAAACACATAACCTCAGAATCCACAACTAATAAAAAATTACTAACCATTAGGCATGCCTCTTTATCTTCTGTAATGTTAAATTTTTGAAGAATATTTTGATTCTGAGAAACGGGATTCTGCAAAACGAGAATTCCCGTTTTGAAAAGGTTAACCATCACGTGTATAACTAACTATTCTTAAAAGAGAAACTTGGCATTGACGTAGTGATGCCCAAGCATTCACGGTCGTAGATGGCACAAAAGCCTTTCTACAAATGGAGTTAGACGAGCAGAGTTCTAAATTGTGTACTTTTACAACTCCTTTTGGCCTATTTAGGTGTAAGAGGATGCCTTACGGCGTAGCATGTGCTCCGGAGACCTTCCAACGGGCAATGGAACAAATATTTGAAGATCGCGAGTTAGTGCAGCCGTTTCAGATGATTTGTTAATCACAAGAAACGATGATGTTGAACACGATAAAAAATTGAGACAAACTATGGTAGAAGCCCAGCGCGCTAATTTCAAAATGAATGAGAAAAAGCTGCAAGTGGCTAAAGAACAGTTAAACTACTTGGGACACATGATCTCAAAGGACGGCACCAAAACGGATCCAGCGAATATTGCTGCAATTACACAGATGCCACCACCAACTGACAAGAAAAGCTTACAGCGCTTCAATGGAATGGTAACATATTTAGCTAAGTATGTACCGCACTTTTCTACAGCCACACAAGTGTTATGACAGTTGCTTGCTAAGGACTCGCAATGGGTGTGGACCCCAGTGCATCAAGAACATTACGACAGGCTAATCGAGCAGCTAGCCTCCTCACCGGTTTTGAGGTACTATGATGAGGACAAACCACTAGTGCTTCAGGTGGACTCAAGTTCATACAGCATGGGCGCAGTAACCTTGCAAGAAGGTAAACCCATAGCCTACGCTTCAGCTACTCTTTCAACTGCACAACAATCCTATGCACAATTTGAAAAAGAATTGTTGGCGGTTTTATTCGGCTGTGAACGTTTCACTACTATGTCTTTGGACACACGGTGACAGTACAAACTGATCACAAACCTCTACTTGGCCTTGTAAACAAACCGTCAGAGAAGATTACACCTCGTTTGCAACGACTCTTGTTATGCTTCCAGCAATACGACATAGTTTTGCAGTACCACCCGGGTAAAACAATAGAGCCAGCGGACACACTTTCAAGAAATCCAGTCAAACATGAAACTTTCAATAACGACAACGAGGAAACGGCCAGCATGTCGATTTGCTTGGTCGCAGAAATAACGGACGTGAAGCTGGACGAAATGAAGGCAGCTACCACACAAGATGTCGAACTGCAAAATGTTATTGCCAGAGTGACCAAAGGGTGCCAACGCAACGAGCAAACCTCAATCAACCAGTATAGTCTTACTGGGAGTATAAGGATGAACTACATGTATCAAACGGTCTTCTATGCCGAGGACAACGGTTAGTAGTCCCTAAGAGTCAACGACAAGAAGTGCTAACTGCAATTCATGACACACACCGAGGTATAGTAGCGTGCAAAGCCATTGCGCGTGAAGCTGTATTCTGGCCTGGCATGTCAGCAGACATAATCGAATTGTGCTACAGTGTGCAGTATGCCAACAATTTCAGAGAAACAATCAGTATGAACCAGTACAGCCTAGGGAGATGCCAAATCGCCCGTGGCAACAAATAGGGGTAGACTTCTATTCTAAGTTTATCGAGGCAGTCAAGTTAATGTCAAAGACAGCTAAAACTACGATCAGTGTGCTAAAGTCACTGAATGCAAGATATGGATTACCACTCATCTTGGTGTCTGACCGAGGCCCTCCATTCGACTCCCACGAAGTTGCTACGTACCTCAAAGAATGTGGAACTGAGTGGAAACCTAGCAGTCCACATTATCCCAAATTGAATGGACAAATCAAACGAACAATACAGACCTTTAAACACCAATTAACCAAAGCTAAGGAAGATGGAAAAGATGTTCAATCTGTTCTTCTCGCCAGTCACTCGACACCGTTAGAAGATGACAGTCTCCTGCAAGAAAAATGTTTGGATGGCAGCTCCGTAACAAGGTACCGAGACTCCCTCCTGAACTGAAAAAGGGAGAAGGTGATGCTGTGCCAGAAAAGAACCCAGCACACGAACGCTACCTGTGGCATACCAATAAAGGAAAGAAGCCCTTGCAACCACTGAAAACTGGCAAAGCTGTTTGGTACAAGGAAGCTCCTAACGACAAACGGTGGGCTACTGGAACAGTTGTTCAAGTGGGACCAGCTCCTAGGTCATATGTGGTTAAAGGAATGAATGGTGCGTAGTTGGTACGCAACAGATATAATTTGTGCCCGAATTACACTTTGCCAGTAGAACTGCCTGTTAGGAGGAATACCAATGTGGAAGACTTGGACGGCTTTCGTCGCAAGGAACAAACCGGAACAACAGCACTGATACACAACACTCAAAACTTGGGTCTCCCATTCAGACCTCCCAGCACAAGAGTGAGACGACCTCCAGAGTATCTTAATTACTACGCAACCTAAACTGAATATATTTTGTTTATTTTAATTTTTGCATGTCCTTTAGTTTTATAACCTTTAAATTTAAAAAGGGGCATGTAACGTATTCATGTACTATTGTACTACCAGCAAATAGAGGGAGCCTCTGTAGCTAGGCAACCCTTGCAATGTAGGGAATAAACCCCATAGTACGACATACTAGAGAGTCAGTAATAAATGACTAACATAGCCTATTGCCAGCGCTATCATTTATGCTATGAACGCCCAGAACTGTAGAACATGACAATTACGAGAACATAATGCAAAAATTCACAGGTATTGTATATTTTCTAGCGGCAACAAGAAAGACTAGTCACCAAAATTTCCTGGGATGAAACCTCCATTCTGTGCAAATCCAATACCATGAGGGACACCATTTAAAATGGTGTAAACTGTACATACTTCAGGGTGTCCATAAATTACTACCCTAACCAACGTTTGTAAAAAAAAAAAAGCAACAATGAAGTGAATTGGTTCTGTTGGAAAGAACAAATCTACTCCAAAGCATTAACATTAATAGTCCACCACTAACCAATTTTCAGTTTTGTGGTAGGTGTTGTCAAGGCTTTGGAGCTTCACAAAACGCACAGCGTCTGTGAAATTCAACAAAGTCAAAGTTCACTCACTTTCACAACCTAGACGTACACTAGGTCATGCCAATCTGCAGGCTTCTAAATTTTCTGGACTTCTTACAGCATCATTCTCTCTTTGGTCTTTGACTTTGTTGATTATTTCACAGTATGGACTGCAACAATGGTTTTTTTTTTTTGGCAGCCTCCATTATAGCTGCAGGCATGTTTTAAGTTACCCTCCACCTGCATTTTTTATTCCTTTTTTTTTTTGTTGGGGGTGTGAATGATTGAGTGTACAAAGTTTATTTGACAGGCATAACCCAGCAGCGTGCAACAATCACAGACGCTATCCGTTATGTAACCCTTAAATATCTGACAATATTTACCGCCGTAATGAAAATCGGCTAGGTATTTTGTGATTTTGTGTGCAGCAAATGGTGCATGTGGTTATTACTGTTAATTTTCTTTGGAATTACTTTTGGAGTTGATCGTTCACATGGACAGAACCGGATTAAGATTGCTTTCCCTGTTAATTTTTTTTTACGGAAATTTATAAAAACTGAACGTTATTGTCCACTCTGAACTCCAGGAGTTTCTTTTAGTTCATTTCTTAGGAGTGCAGTTTGTCCCCTGGTGTACACACTTATAACACATGATAGCAATGAAACACTTTCACAAGAAACAATGATTGGCAAGCTGATGTACTTTCAAAATAATGATTTATTATTATTATTACTGTGTGTACGAAAATATAAAGCAATGTAGTCAAATGAAACAGGGTGGACAAATTAGGTTACAATAAAATACAATCTGAATGTTAAAACAAGGAATGTCTTAAACTGTGATGCTTTCTAACCACTTAAAAGCCATCAAAATATACATTCTGTAGCCAAAATAATTTTTCTAAAAACAAAAGAGAAAAAACCACCTGAAGGATTTTGGGTAAAAATTTTTGTGATTATTTGATTGGAACCACTTTATGTTGATACAAATACAAAATTATACACCGAGCCAAATGTTGTTCAACGCTATTGTTTTACAAGGGGACGTCCACAAAGTTGTGCAGTGGTGTGGGTATAAACCTAAATCCAAATAAATGCTGCGTCATACAACCACTTAAGTGTGGTTAACATTATTAAAGACCTGGGGGGAGTCAGCTCTAATGATTTCTGAGTGTTTCAGATCATGTTATTGATGTTGTCATCAAGATAAAAACATTCATAGCTTGGAAACCATGGTTAATGAAGATGTCAGTCGTATTGATATAGGGGAAAAGTGGCACCAGTCGCCACTTTGACCACTAAATGTCATAAGCCTGACAGGAATAACAAGATTTCCACCTTCGATAATGGCCCAAAAAAACCTGCTAGCCTAAGCTTCAAACTTAATTTAACTGAATGTTTTAACATAGTTTTCCTACTCCCATACCACTAAAATTTGTTTTTTCTTCTTCTTAATTTAAATTTTATTCTAGCAGGAAATCAGCCTGTGGCTGCCACAATCAGCTTGTTTTACAGGAGTTGTGTGGTTTAATCACTTTGAAAAGTAGTTCTAAAAGATGTCAACATTTTTTTTTTGCTTGCGAAGGGGTGGAGAGTTTTTTTTTTTGTGTGTTGACTATAATTTTAGTGTGGCGACTAAAGATTTGAGGGCTACTGGCCAGTAACCGGCCGGCATGTCAAAAAGTTAATTTTTGCCTATATGTCTTGAAATAGTTCAATACAGAATGCTAAACTCTTACCACAGTTTCGGGAACTTTCACCTTTTCATACTATGAAGGAATGTTCTCACTTCCATTCCTAAAAGGTTGACTCTAGACAATATCTTGATGTTAAATTCTGCAAGGAATGGTCAGGTTGGATCCGAGAGTTCTATGACCCATGGGCACCACCAAAAATTGACCAATAGTAATGTCAGGTTGAAGTGGAAGTGCAACATTATGACTTTGCACACAGTTATCAAGTAGTGGAATGCACTTCCACCCAACATGGTTAGTGATGGATCTGTGAACTTGTTCAAGTAATACCATCATGGAGAGCTGATAGTTGCTCCAAACCTTGCTGGTCAAAAATTTATATTGCAATTTTGAAATTGTTATTGCTTTGCATGTTGAGCAAATCAAAGTTAAGCACAAGACAAAAACATTAAGTTGCATTACAAATCTGGGTCATAAAATTCTCTAGCATGCATAGTACGGAGCATTTTCTGTGAATCCAAAAAACTTTTTGAATACGAGCTAAATTTAAAAAAAGTATGAAATGCCGGCCCTGCCAGGCCGCCTAATTTCTGTTTATGTTGCCTAACAGAAAGCTTACCTGTAAATTTTGCATTCTTGTTCTCGAATGGAGATTTCCTTAGAGAATTTAAGTGGAATTGAACTATCCAGCTCGATAACCCAAGTGCGCATGTGCTCACCTCTCCCATAAAAGCGCTCTACTAACAAAGGCCGCCATCTTTCTTCCTCTCTGACTCGTGAGGGGATGTAAGGTTGGGTACAGGTTCGTTTAGGAATAGAAGCAGAAATGAGCTGGCCGGGGGAAGCCAACATTTCGTACTTTCTATGTGGCTTCGAAAATATAGATTACCTGTAAATTTAGCATTCAAATTTACAGTTGAAATCGTCAAAAATGGTGGTGGGTGTTGTGTGTTGACATCAGCAAATAATGGTAAGAGACGTACATATATACTGGCTATATTTACGTATTACAAAACAAGCTACCTCCAGCCGGCGCGAGCCACAAAGCATGCTGGGCCACACGCAGCCGGCACTCGTGATCCATACCGTGGCGCCCTCCTGCCAACGGGGCACACGTGCACTACTACGACATCTCCCCTTTTTACAAAAAAAACCCATCACAACACCAAGCATGCAACTGTTCCCAAATGCTTTATAAATCCAGTTTCTTGGGAGGGATGACAACTCGCCCAGATCTTGTGATGGTCTCTCTAGGGGCTGCTGCACCTGACACTGTTGGCAACACTGATGTATTAGTTGCTGGCGAAGCCTGGGGAGCAATCACTGACATGGATGGTTCACCGCGCACTGGAGATCCATCATTTGGTGGCAGTGCCTGCAAGTGTTGCGATGCCCTGCGCACCGTTCCCTCTGGAGTGGAAACTAGATACGAGCGTGGCGTAAAGTGCTTTGACACTATCTGACCTTCACGCTGAAGATCTGTTATCCAAACCCGAAATTCTTCGGGAAACTCGTTACGTGGCAGTGTGCGGTGTCTCAAGTCATAGTCAGGCTTCTGTCGCTGTTTCAGTTTATTGTCCATGTCGCGCACGGCACTGTAGTTGGGTAGTTGCGGTTGCAGCTGCGAAGACAGTCTTGGGAGGCCAGTGTTCAGCTGACGACCCATAAGCAGTTGTGCAGGACTGTAGCCCGAACTGCCCGGTGTTGCACGATACTCCAACAAGGCATCATACGGGTCGTCCGCTCGAGCAAGTAAACGCTTCACCATCTTAACCGAAGCCTCGATAAGCCCGTTACTTCGTGGCAGATGGGGGCTGCTAGTGATGTGACGGAAGCTGCGTACTTGGGCCAATTCGCCGAGGGCTTCTGCCACGAATTGGGGTCCATTGTCCGATCTGAGCACCTCTGGCCAGCCGTGACGCGAGAAAATTGCTTTGGCAGCAGCTGTTGTGGAGGTCATGATCATCACCTCTGGGTACCTCGAGTAGTAATCTGTGATGAGAAGGTAGTTTTTCCCTTCCCTGTAGAATAGATCGGCTCCCACCACTTGCCAAGGACGCTCTGGGAGTTCCGTAGGCATCAAAGGTTCACGCGGTGATTTTGTCGACTTAAGGCATACCTCGCACGATGACGTGACTATGGAAATGTCCCGTGCCATACCCGGCCACCACACTGCCTGATTGGCCTTTTGCCGTGAACGTTCAATACCCATGTGACCCTCGTGAATCTTCTCCAGGGCCTCCTGTCTTAGTGATTTAGGAATAACAAGCCGGTTACCCCTTGTAAGCACACCTTCTTGCACTGCAAGTTCATGTCGCGTAGGCCAATACTGGACAGCTCGGGAGTTAACTGACTTCCTGTGGCGCGGCCATTCGGTTTGAACGTACTTGCAAACGATGGCAAGTTCACCATCTGTCCGCTGGGCTTCTCGGATGTCTTCCAGTTTTTTACTGCTTGCTGGGAGTCCTGCCATGACATTACGTACATGTGCTGTGATGTCGTCTTCTGTCAGGCTGCCGGGTTCTGCAACTGTACTTCAAAGAGGTGCACATGATAATGCATCTGCAGTCTTGATTTCCGTGCCAGGAACGTAGATGACTGTGTACGAATAGCTCATAAGCCGCATTCTGATGCGCTGCAGTCTGGCAGATAGATCAGCGAGGTGTTTCGTGGAGAGAATTGGGACGAGCGGCTTGTGGTCAGTTTCTAGCGTGAAATGGAGTCCATTTAGGAAATCGTCGAAACGTTCCAATAGCCCAGAGGCTCGCAAGTGCCTCATTCTCGATCTGTGCCCAGCGAGATTCTGTGTCCGTGAGAGCACGCGACGCGTAGGCTACTGGCCTCCAATTCTTGTCCTCCTCCTTCCGCTGCAGAAGCACTGCACCCAAGCCATAAGACGACAAGTCAGCTGACACCAGCGTTTCTAACTTCTGATCATAATGTGCAAGCACTGGGGCTCTCGTCAAAGCTTCTTTGATGTGGGCGAAGGCCATTTCTTGGTCGTGTCCCCACACCCATTCATACTTGGAACTACGTAGAATTCTTAGTGGTTGTGCCTCCTCGGCCAGATTGGGCAAGAACTTTCCCAACTGGTTCACCATCCCAAGGAAGCGAAGCAGTTCCTTTTTGTTGGTAGGGGGCTCGAAATGTGTGACCGCAGTTACCTTAGCTGGGTCTGGGCGGACACCAAGACGATCCACAATGTGTCCAAGGAACTTGATTTTTCTGACTTCGCAAATTCACATTTCTTTGAGTTTGTGTGACACCTGCATTTTCCAATGCGTGCATGACCCTGTCCAGCTTGCCATCGTGGTCGGGCGTCCCTTTCCCTGCAATGGTCACATCGTCGATCAGCGGCTCAACCCCAGGACATCCCTCCAAAATTTCCTTCATCCTCGCCTGGAAAAATTCTGGAGCAGACTTCAAACCTGGTGGTATGTGCGTGAAGCAGTATCGCCCCCATGGCGTGATGAACGTTGTCAACAACTGTGACTCCTCATCCAGTGTCGCCTGTCAGAAACCATGGTTGAGGTCCAACTTAGTGAAGACCGTAGCACCAGGCAATCTTCCTAGAATCTCGTCAACAGTAGGAAGGACTGTACGATCACTAACCAAGTCCCCGTTGAGATCAACAAAATCTACACAAATCCGGAGGTCTTCGTTAGGCTTTTTTACGAGAACCATACCAGCACATCTTTCTGTTGGCTCATAAACCCTGCGAATCACTCCCATGTCCTCCCTACGACCCAACTCTGCCTCCACCTTGTCATGAAGTGGCAGCGGGATATGCCGCGGTGCACGCAGGGGTTTTGGGTGGGTTTTCGCTTTGAGCTTGATGCGGTATGGTGGATCTAACATTTTGCCCAGGCTCTGAAACACTTTCGGGTACCTCTCAAAATAGTTTGTAGCATTAATTTGTTTAATGCGGGCCACAAGATTTAAACAAAGTGCAGCGTCTCTGCCTAACAACGGCATCTTCTCACCCTCGACAACATAAATAACCATCTGTTGTGGCATCCTGAGCAGTGATTTTGGTTTCAAACACACCTAATGTCTTTAAACGTGCATCACCTGGGCCCACCAACGTCTTTGTTGGGTTCTTTGAGGGGTGGCATGCCCCGAGAATCATACAGCCGTGCTGGCAATATCGTAGCATCTGCACCTGTGTCTGAAAAATCCAATACCTCTCTGGCATACACGCACCTGAACTTGAAATACCTCCCTGGAGTTCAAGCAAGGCTTGGAGGAAGCTTCAACCGGAGCTACAACCAAATTTTCATGACTCACAAATTCTTGCATGACGTGCACCGGCCCAAGGAACAATTCGTTGCAAGTTTGTTCCTGGACAGCTTGCACTGAGGCACTGGATCGACACACAACCCCAAAATGTCCCTTTTTCGGTATTTGTTGCACGCACCCGATCAACTGTTTCAGTAGCAATTGTAGGCTTAAAATTGCTGGTCAGCAGTACTTGTTGCCTGTTGATTTCCTCTGATTGTAAAGCCGTTTGAATTGCACTATCCAAAGTTAGTTTACTGTCTAACTGGAGTTTCTTTGACTATTTTTTTATCAAGAATTCCTACCACAAAACGATCACGCGCCTGTTCATCACGATGCGCT
Source organism: Lithobius niger (assembly GCA_023313725.1). Taxonomy (NCBI): domain Eukaryota; kingdom Metazoa; phylum Arthropoda; class Chilopoda; order Lithobiomorpha; family Lithobiidae; genus Lithobius; species Lithobius niger. The sequence continues at coordinate 230,281 of JAHWFP010243751.1, forward strand.
GTTGTGCTGTAGCCACATTGCAAAGCCTGTTTTTTTAATGCCAGAGAAAACTCTGAAATCGTCTGACCATTTTCTTGCACCATTACATTCAGTTTGGCCTGTTCAAAAATGTAGTTTATTTTGGGTTCGAAATAGTCCTTGAACTTAGCGAGCACAGTGTTGTATTTTACCTGATCAGCTGCCGACAAACAAAAAGAATTAAACACATCTTGCGCTTTACCACCCATGTAGTACACTAGAGCAGCTACTTGAAAATCCTCACCTTTTTCTGCTAAACCACTAAGTAAGCGATAATGCATAAAGCGTTGAAGCCAACTTTCCCAACGACTTGCGTCACTGAAGTCTAACTTGTCCGGTGGTTGCACGAGAAATGCGTGAGCGTCTGCCATTTTTGTTTTTCGCGCTGCTTCACCACAAAAGACGGGACGATGGTGTGATCGCCGCTAGTGTCGATAAAACTTTCGTGTCTAGCTAACCTGTCCTCCGTTCCCGTTCACCAGAACCTCGCTTAAAAGTTCGCAGAGATGTTAGGCACCACTTCTGACACCATGTTGTGTGTTGACATCAGCCAAATAATGGTAAGAGACGTACATATATACTGGCTATATTTACGTATTACAAAACAAGCTACCTCCAGCTGGCGCGAGCCACAAAGCATGCTGGGCCACACGCAGCCGGCACTCGTGATCCATACCGTGGCGCCCTTCTGCCAACGGGGCACACGTGCACTACTACGACAGTGGGCACCACCCGACGGGCACGCTAGGGTTTTGGGCCTGATTCCCACGGAAGTCATAGACTACCATGGTAATCCCCTTCCATTTCTTCTATTTATCTTTTAAAAGTTTTTTTTTTTTTATATATAACAGAAAGAACAAATTTTGCCAGAGTCACACAAAGAACCAAAAGTGTGTTAAGAAAAAAAAAAGTATCTTTTTTTTTAAATGTGAACATTCAAAAGAAAGAAGAGGTCCAATAAGATGGAAATGAAGGGTGGGTGGGATGGGAGGGGGGTATACGGGTACCTGTCGTCAGCTGAAGTCAGTGATGGACTGCACAGGTTCACTAGGAGCCTTCCTGAAATCCAGGTGGATGATGGAGTACTTATACCGATTTCGCATTGGTAAATTCAAGTAGCCCTGGCCGTGCCAAGGAGGGCTGGGCACCGTTTAATTAACCAATGCGAAATCGGGCCGGCCTAGACCGGGCCGGTATTTCGAGAGCCGGCCCGGCTCACACCAGGTACGGCCAAGACCACTTTATTAGCTAACGCGAAATCAAATTGGGACGGAGCCGGCCGGTGCCGCTTAAATCAGAATGGTTTATGAATGGTGCTGCAGTGTAGCGGTGGAAAGTGTCAAGTGCCACATCAAACCGACATGTGGCGGTGCGGTAAATCGTGATCAGCGAGCCGTGGAATTAACCAACGCGAAAGCGAGCCGGCCGGGCTAGCACTGGCCGGCCCGCCCCAGTCCGGCCTGGCCGCTTGAATTTACCAATGCGAAATCGGTATTAGTTACACAGTGTCAAAGGTCCCAAGTGGGCTTAATTCCAGGTTCATTATCAACAAAGTGACGAGTCGAAGCTGTTGATACGAATGTCATTGAATGGAAGGGCAGGATGGTTTTTTACCGAAAGTCCCATGGCAGTGTGATGATAATTCGCCGTAGAAAAGAAAAAAAAAGAATGGCATTTTTCTACACGGAGGTTTATGTCGTCTCAATGGTGTTTCATAAAGACTAAGCCTACCGGTGTGGACGAACGTTTTTAGCTGGTGCTTTGGCAAAGAGCAGCTTGAACCGTTATTTTGTTGCTAGGTGTAGTTCAAAAAGTTTTCACTTCTCATTAGAGAAAGATAACGTGCATGTGATTTTCACTACTCATCCAGGTAGGTGAGGTGCGTTTCTGTTGGGGAGCACTCTTGATGTCTTAAGTTTGGAACATAATTCCGATCTGGAAAATCGATTTGGAAAGGATGAAAATTAAGGGTGAAGCCAGAAATCAAAGGAGTAACCTGTCGCTTTGAAGCGGCATCCAGAACAAGGGATCTCACGAGATTGTCGACCACTTTCTTGTCTAAGTCCTTGTTGTAGTGGCGTGAACTCCGTGGCGTCGTCAAACTGATGGAGAGAAGAAGCAGTGTACTCCTCGGCAGAAAGTACATTATAAGTTTTGTTTCATTCTTGGGCTACCGAGTCAGATGAAGGGATTGGGTCAGATGCTGCTGAACCAACCTTTGATTGGGTCATCGGAGTTGAAGACGTCGAGAAAGACGATTTGTTTGAAGAGGTTCCAGGTGTTTGGGCTTCAAGTGGAATCTTTGTTGGACCTTCCTTTGGGAAGTAATGGGGGGTCATGTGGGATCATGCGCGCTGTTAAGTTGGACGGCAGTGGGAGTCATGAACAGATCCCATATTTAGGGTTTCGTGAAGCTGAACGGTAACATGTTCGAAGCCGCCAGTGGTGGCTGGGAGTGAACGGGATAGAAGATGACAAATTTTTGTATTGCCACCTGAGTTTGAAACAGAGGTCAGTGTTGGCACGACCTAGTTTCAAGGTTTCTTATGAAAAATCACATGCTTTAGAATGGGCCACCACTAATTCGAAAGACAGAGTTGCGATTATGGCGTTGATCGGTTCCAGGTTTTGTTTTAGTGATTTTCCTCTTCCGTCTCCGAGATGTGCACATACTTCAAGACTTCGTCGTTAGAAATGAAAAGGAGGTGTGCACTGGAAGGTGACCGCAAAGTCGGGAGGTGTTCTTTGCAGAGTCATCTAGCCCTGAGAAGCGTTTTCTTGTGTGTTGGTCAACTGATCGAGAGGTTTTGCGATTTTTCTTGACGTGTTTCAGGAGGGTCCATAGAAAGTTCACCTGTTTCTTCAACTTGGGTGGAATCACCATCTAAGGGAACATTGATCGGAGAGTGAAGCACCATTGCCTTTCAGCCACAGGGGGCCTTGCTGTTGACATTGTCACTTTTGTCTTCAGGTTCACCAATTTGTGACAAAAGGGGTGGTGTGTATTTTCAACGTCCACAGACGGTGAGGGTTCCCGCAGTCGGTGGCTTGGATTTAGAAGTTTGCATCTGTTTCTGATGAACCGAAAGGTTGAGAGGTGCATCAGGGATATGTCCAGTCGACAGCGAGCCTTTTTCTTTTCCTTTTGTCTTTCACGTGCAATAGAAAGTTGTTGCTTTTCTCGGGTTTCCTTCCATGGTGCTTTGTCAATTGTCAGGCAAATTGAACACTAGGGGCCGAAGTCAAAATTGCACCTACGATGTTTCCTGCAAGAAATCCGGGGATCCACCCTTTATTATTTTGATGAGATTTTGGGAGAAGTTCAGGAAAGAGAAGCCGACTTCCGGGCAGATCCACCACATTTTTGGAGGCATGATGCTTAATCAGAAAAAATCAAGGGACTTGCACTGAGCGACAGATCGGTTGCTGTTTCCCGCCGAACGGTTGCATCTGCAATGCACTGTGTGAAAGAATGGTTGAGTCAGAATCTGCAGCGTGGCGTTCTGAGGCTTGTTTGTGGCGTTCTGAGGCTTGTCCGGTTGGCGTCCCGAAAGAATGCCAGTGCGGCTGCGAAAGCTTTGTTCCGAGCAGGAGAGGTTGTGGAGAAACGGTCTTTCTCACCACTTGGGAAACAGCGACAGTTGGCCGAATCAATTCGGCAGCCTGAGGAGGACGGTCCATGGTGAACCGCCATGTGAAAAGCTCATTAACAAAAACGACCACCCATTGTGATAACATCCTGCAGTGGAAAAAAACAGGGCTGCCGAAAGGAAGGGTGATAAGAAGGGCCCCGAAAGCCAAATGTGTGGCGGGGGTGAAGCTTTCAGAAATCCAAAAGGTTGGGCCTCGAGAGCTGGTGTATTCCAATGTGCAGCTGGTTGAGCCAAGCTCAAGAACAACACGTATTGGGCATGGCGGTGGCAGTCATCAGAGAAACAGTACGGGAGACCGTTGTTGGTTGAAGGTGGTGAAGGTGCCCAATGACGAGTGTTGGCATGATGTTTAGACGGCCAGTTTTTGAGCCTCGACTCTTTGACCGATTTTCCGTACCTTCCGTAATGAAGGGCAGTCACAGGCGGTGGTGCGATGTTGATGGCTTTCGGAAATCCGAAAGAGGGGTTCCCAGAAAGCAATAGCTCTCCAGAGTGCAGTCGACCTCGTGTGGGAACTGTGCTTAAAAAAAAAAAGAGAAAAACTATACCCAAAAAAAGTGTGTGACCTCCAGGAACCATGTGAATCTGCACGGTGCTGCCAAGGTGGTGCTGCATCAAGTCACTTTGGAGGCGAGACGATGTCCTTCCGTGAAAAAAACAAAAAGGGTGATTCCGAAAGACAATGCTATGTAGAGTGCCGTTGGAGGTCAAAGGCTGCCGAGGAGCAGGATGAGCTGTCGGCTCTCAGAAGTTCAAACGGAAGAGGGAAGGCCGCGAAAGTAAGCATTGTCCAGAATGTAGTGGGGTGAAGCCAAATGCTGAACAATGGCCTAAGGACGGACAGCATCGGTGACAATGGAGGAAAAACACAGCTTTTGAATTAACGAAAATTTCCTTTGACGAATGGTTATGTATGGTCGGCTGAAACGGAAGGTCCCAACAGAGTGTTGTCCAGAGTGCAGTGGATGGGAACCGAAAGAAAAACTCAGCAACAATTAATGGTCCACTTGCAGGGAGGGCCCCACAGAAGCTGCCCGAGTGCCGGTTGTGAAAACCGAAAGGTGATTAAGAGTCCAATGCTAAAGGGTCTGCGGACAGCCTTTTGTAAGGGGACCCCAAAGGGTAAGCCTGGAATGCGGTTGGCCAAGGCCAAGTGGGAAAGGAGGGAAGGGGGAGTTATGGTAATCAGGCACCCAAGCTGAGCGATAGTGGCGTAGCTTTCGGATTTCCGAAAGGAAGCTTTTGAATTGTCAAAAGGCGAGTGAGCCAGGTGGGGGACGAGTAAAGGCCACGTGATGACGAACATCGCTGTGGAGAAACAGGAACGTTCTTCGTTTTCACTTGGACACAAAAAGGAGAACAATAACACGTTAAAACACCGTCATGTAAGGCAGCCATCGACCAAACAAGCACCAGGGGTGATGAAAAGGCTCGTGCCGAAAGGAAGCCTTTTGGGAAGTTGATGCCAAGTCCTTGACGTGACAATGGCCATGCGCGTAATAGCGGCCATGGCTTTAAGTTCACCTCCAAAAGGGGCTTTCAGATTTTTGAAATGTGCGTTCACGATAACAGGGGGAAGCTCAAAGGGAGAGAAGGTTCAATGACTGCGACCGGTTTTCGGAGGTGTGAGTGCGGTCAGCAGATGAGTGTGTCAGCAGATCCGAAAGGTGATCGTTAACCTTGAATAAAAGAAGGTGCACGTTTGTGAATGGCAGTCCAGTCTTCAGCTTAATCACCGACCAAAGCTTTCGGGGAGGAAAGCAGCTTTCGGGCGAAGTCACGCTTAGCTCTTGTAATGTCCACTAGGAGTCTATAGGCAGCTGCTGAAAGAGGCGAAGAACGGCTCCAAGACTGACAAGTAGAATCATTCGACGAATGGTCCGTCTTGACAGACTTGCAGTCTTTGTCTTGAATGTAGAAGACATTACGTTGAGGATCTCCGAGTGATACTCCTTCAATCTGTCGCTGTAGCTGGGTCATCTGAGCAGCAGTGGCAGAGGGTTGGCCACACAGGAGCGGCGAAAAAGGTCAGGAATAAAGGTGACGAGCATAGTAACAGACAACAGCCAAGACTGGGTAAAGCGTTGTCGTGGTTCAAAAACCGGAATCAGTACGCAGCATATAAAACGCAGTGAAGGTCCCAAGGAAGCAGATGAGATAAGAGCAGTCGGTGCGGCAATGGCTGATGCCGTTGCCATTGCGGGGCACAAACAGCTTTTGGAAAACCAAAAGGTAAGGGAAAACGGGGTAGTGTCAACAGAAAAACCACCAGAAAAGGAAAGACAGCGGCCTTTGTTACTGAATGCTTTTATATTAGGTGCGCACATGTGCACTTGGGTAGTTCAAATCCACTGAAATTCTCTAGGTAAAACTGCATTCGAGAACAAGAATGCTAAATTTACAGGTAATCTATAATTTCGAAGGCACATAGAAATAATATTTTTCCAAAACATTGTAATAAGAAAATCATTGCCAAAAGGAGGACTTTTGAATTATGAAAAAAAAATAAAAAGCCTGGTCATCGGGTCACTTTTGTATGTATAAAAAAAATTCCTGAGAAACAACTAAGTTTTTTACACGGCCTTAAAGGAATAAAAACTTGGATCTTGTTAATAGTATAGAGCTTTTAATAATTTTGCAGCAGAAAAATGATGACTTAAGGGGTCGGCTGTAATTAGGCTGCTTTGCGATTTGACGTTAAAGCATTATAGGGGGTGGGCGGTGATCAGGTGATGTACGACGTTACCCTCAAACTTTTAAAACCCACAGGTCCCAATTTTTTAGAAAAAAAACATGTGAAATTATGGTACACAGAAATTAATATTCACGGCCTTAGTTAGCAATCAGTGTATTCCCAACAAATGCAGCAGTGTCAACAAAGGCTTGCACTGGCTCATCATACGACAAAGGGTCTATTGCATTCTGTAATTCGAGGAACTTGTCATCCTCTAATGGACACGATATGGCTTGAACTTCTACATATGGTAAGGATGCTGTATCAAAAGCGGTTAATGCTATACCGCCATGAAAATTGCCATCTGGGATGGTAACAGCTTCTCGAAGATGATAATTCAAAGAAAATAGCTGTAGAGGCGTACGTGATCCTTCTGTGGAAATTGAGTGGTGGTTGTGTGCTGTGACAAACTCTGAAAGCCTCAGATTGATGTGTGGAATAAACACATAATGAAGACAGAAAATATCTGTGTCATTTTCTGGGTTCAGCTGCCCAGCACTTTCCATTCTTCTGAACATATTGTGGTAACTATTCAGTACTTGCTCATTAGTGTCTCTGTGCATTCTCTCAATTCGCTGATTGTGGACAGAACTCCCTACTATGACTGGCTTGTTTTCAGCACCATACAGTTCGTTCATAATCTCCCACACTCTCACATTTTCTCCTCCTTCATCAGTTCGAACACGTAGGGGGTCACCATGTTTTTCCCTAGCACCTTCGAAAAGAACTTTCACAGTTTCTGCACGATTGTTGTTTGTGCATTGGGAATATAATAATACTCTACTAAAGCCATCAATGGCTTCATGTACTACCAGTTTCCACCTGTTTATTTTTTGAATTGCATCTAAATGCCAAACGAAGTTTGGTCCACCAACGTAATAGATGCTTCGCTGTATTGTGTGTAAACTACGGGCAGCAACTCCACGATAGTCAACACGTAGTAACGATGCCCTTAAACGGTTTCGTTGCACATAAATCCCTCTGGCCCTTAAATGCCCTTGAACAATTACTTGTCCTGCTGCTCTGTGATTAGTCTTGATGTCAGATACGATGTCATCAAGGTCAGCATCGGATATGTTGCTATAAACAGAAAAGAAAATTCAGTTAAAACTGATGCTTAATGAAACGAAATGATAGCATCTTGAGAACTACTCACTGTGAAGTAGTAACACATGAAAAGTAGAATGTCTATTTCCAAATAACACATGGTGTACCTTTTTTTGAAAATTATTTTTTTTTAGGCATAAAGGAAAGACTATATATATACATGATCACAAGTGTAGAACTATATTTCGATTGCTCGATCAAGGTTATAATTGGAGAGTAAGGAGCCTTCTGCACTAATTCTCATTAATGCGCACAGAGTATCAGCGTTCCGAAAAGCTTTCCAGTCACTGTTCACCCGCTTCATGGCACTGAACATTCTTTCCATGGATGATATGGAAAAAGTGTTGTTTTTTTTGGCCGGCTTCTTTTAAATCCCTTGAGCATCTTAATAGTGGAGTAAATTCTATTGATTTTCTTTCGGATGATGATAAAACCAAGCCACTTGGTCAGTCATTAGTTACCAACGTACATATCAACTTAAGATAAGGAGACCATGAAAATCGTGCTTCGTTTAGCTTCAAAATGACCGCCACCTCTAAATTCTTGATTTTTGTCTATTTCTATCGACAAATCAAAAGCATAATATGAAGCAAAAACGTTCAGCACACAATTTTGGACAGGAAAGGTGATATACATCTTTTACGTGCAAGCAACCCTTGAACCCCCAAAGTCGCATTTAAAGTATATCACCCTAATTGGCGTGAACGCTTCTTTTTTCAATTGGTTGTTACAGTGATTTTCGTGTTCAAAGAGCTCTTGCAAGCCCTCTAATAGTGTAATTTCAAGGGTTCACTGCAGACTTGTTAAATTCAAACTTCTTTACTTCTTCCTTAGACATAACGCAATTTACAAAAAATAACATTTAACAATCCGCACATGAATCGAGAAATTGTCCAACAAGACAGTTCGTGCATAGAGTTCTGTCCTTGTTGCGTTCTTGTTGGGAAAGACCTTCTTTCGCGCCAAACCATCTTCATTATAAGGGCTAGTTTTCGCTACAAAATATGGAAACACTTTCGGTAAAAGGAACGCACGTGTCTCGCACGTGGAAATTGTGGCTGAAGGCCCGCATACCACACTTGGCAAATGTATCTTTGAAGCGTTCGAATAGAACGACGTAATTAGCCCTAATTATAGTCATTAGGTAATTACGGTCAAGTCAGCAAGCAAGAGATGGCAACTTTACAACAGCCCGAATTAAACATGTTTAGAATTTTCTGAAAGGTAACGATCTCTGCTTTCCATCAATCGTAACCAATTTTGTTTAAGTTAGATAGCGAGCATATTTCGTCCATTTAAAGATGAAGAGGTAATGGCATAGCAGCATGGTGATTTTCGATTCAAAGTGACAAAACAGCAAATTCGAATTCTTGCGAGCCCTCTATTAGCCCGAAATGGTCATGCTAAGGATTTTCTGAAAGGTGGGTATCTGTTCTTTCCAGTAATCCTAACCGAAATTGTTTAACTTAGATAGGGCCTGTCTTATGAGGTGAGGAGGTAATGGCGGAGCGGCGAAAGTGTAGTGATTTTTGAATTCAAAGTGCTCTTGCTAACCTTGTAATAGACCGAAATGACCATGCTTAGGATATTCTGAAAGATGGAGATCTATTCTTTCGATCAATCCTAACTGATATTCTGTAATTTAGATAAAACTAAAAATACGAGCATTAAAATACCACTTTGAAATTGAAACTAGCCGCTACTCCAATTACAGCTACACCTTTAAACGGCCGTCGGACGATACCTAAGTTAAACAATTTTGGTTACAATTGATGTAAAGAATAGATTTCGACCTTTCACAAAATCATAAGCATGTCCAATTCGAGTTATTAGAGGGCTCGCAAAAGCACTTTGAACACATAAAGCACCATAACAACCAATTGAAGAAAGGAGCATTCACGCTAATTAAGAGTGATATACTTTAAATAAGATTTTGGGTTTCAAGGATCGCTTTTACGTAAAAGATGTATATCACCTTCCCTGCCAAGAATTGTGTGCTGAAAGTTTTTGCTTCATCTTATGCCGTTGATTTGTTGACGGTTAAGGAGTTACAGCCAAAAACTCATCCCCTTCCCCTCAGATTTGAACTTTCTATCATAGCTATTATTTTCCAGTTACCCTTCATGTGCATCCAATTACCTCTATCTGCCTTACTAATATCTGATATGAGATGTGAACCGGTTAGCAACACCGGAAACAAAAGATGAAGACATTTTTGGATTTGTACGTGTAGTAGCGTAGATGGTTGGTTCTAAATTGTATCACTGGTTGTCTACTGGACTGATTCTAAAGTTTTGTATGTCATTTGAAGGGTAATTAAACAACATTCACGTTTTGTAACCTATCCTATGTCTGATTGTGTAGCGCGTTGGGAACTTAGGAGTTATATAAAGGAAACGGAGTTATGTAACCGTTTGTGCGCACTTTGGGAGCATATATTGAGAAATTCATCAAGATTCGAGTAATGGGACCAGTAACAGGAAAGAATGTAATTTTTTTCCCGTTAATATGACATATCGTACACTTTGATCCGGTCCATAGAAACAGAAATACGTCGAAATCAAGTATTTTGGGGTAGCGGCCACTTTGAATGTCCGCCATCTTTAAATGGGGCACAATTTTGGTGGTCTCCTTATCTTAAGTTGATATGCACGTTGGTAACTAACGATTGACCAAGCAGCTTGCTTTTATCATCATCCTAACAAAATTGCCTATTTTAGCTTACATTTTTACTCCACTATAAAGACTTTACATTCAAAGCAAAACAAGAAAAGAATAATGCCATTCAATATTAAAGAGTTTTCAACTACATTGTAAAAAAAATCACGATGAGTTATGCACTATTGCGTGCTACTCGAGTACAACCTCGAGGCAAACAGTGCCACGAGCTATTTCGAGCCCTACTGTAGCACCAAATTACGTTAAGCGAACGAATCCAACACCGATCCTTACGAGCACATATGACTAGCTCTGGTAGCGTGAGCGAAATTTGCTGTAGAAATAATACAAAAAACGACCATGTTGTTTCACAATGCTTGGAAGTGGCAGTGGTTGTGTTGTTTTTTAAAACCATTTGTAATTATTTTCTCTATTATCCACACTAAAAGAACTTTCACTGTGGTATATTGTAGCACTTTCAGGCACTGTCGCTTCTGCTGGAAGCATATGGCAAACTTTCAAGGTATATTATGGCAAATAGCTTTGTGTCGTTCATGTAGTGTTCGGTGCCTCTCGACTTATAGATCGGGCTCTTAGCGCCAGAAACGGCTAAAACCAGAATATCTCCAAAAATATTTTAGGTAGGAATTTTCCCTTCAAACTAGTCAATTTCACGCTCCAAATCTCTGGTCAGGAACTTTCAACCAAATCAGAAAAAAAATGCTACCATTACTCTGCCCACCCAAACATTCTTTTAATTACTCTGGAGATTTGTCGCGCTCTCGGCCAAAGCCATAGCCCGGGACGGCGAGAGGGACAATCTTTCTAGGTAATTTCAATCAGAATTACATGCCACAATCAACATGAGCACGAGGCGTCACAGGGGCTTTGGTTTTAATTACTGTAGGAATGATTATAAAACTGCACAAATCGTGTTTAAAGTGGTTCAGATCGACAATTATACTTTGTTTTGGTTTGAACTTAGATTTTATTTCATAGAACCCCCCCTCCCCTCCCCACCGATCTCACACTTGTTTCTCTATGGGCCCCTCCTAATCATTTCTAGGCATGCCCAGACCAACCCGATCCGCCCTTGGTGGATTCTCTTTTGAGTGATGACTTACTGCCCTAGTGTGTCTACGCGATAATGAAGAAAGGGCAGAGTCATCCATCATCGTAGGGAACAAGATTTGCCATGGAATCCAGTTTTCCGATGAGGCTGTTTTGCTCCAGAAGTTTGTACGACTTTTAGCGTAGATATTTCTTCGGTAAAAAATTTGTTGACGCTCAAACTCAAAGTCAAAAATACTCTTCAGTATTTTGCGAATTTTTGATAGGCATTTTGTCCATACAGGTGTACAATATGGTGCTCCTATCTTCTTCAGGCTTAAATAAACGTGCTTTTTCTATTATCTACATCGCTGTTGTGCTAGCTGATCGAGGAAATGTGTGTTAGGCCGAGCTTGCTGTTGTTGCCGTTGTGCAGTCACTACGTTCTGCATGGCAGTCATGGCAGTCACACTTTCTACTCAGGTGTTCACAAGTTGCCGACTGATTATATATTCGATAGATGGGTTTGACGGGCTCTGCAGGTTCATAAGTGATCCACCTTCCTAAATTTTGTGCTGAATTGCCAGTGATTCTATTCCCCTAAAATGTCGATCACTTCTGGAGCTAGATACTATTAGAGTTGACATTTTATTCCAAGCCATGTGATGATCAGTACTCGTGCAGTGATACGTGATGCTGTTTGTCACTACTTTATTTCTTGTATCTGCCACGTGCTGTTTAACCCTTTCTATCACTCCCTTCTTCGTCTCACCTATATATATATACAGCATTGCAATCACTGCATGGGACTCGGTATACTCCCTCCGGGGTGTTGGTGATGCTCTGAAGCTCTTTTTCCATCTCCTTTTCTTGTGACCTGCTGAATCTTGGCTCACTCTGCGCTTTGGGCTTCTCCAGGAGCTGTGATTTCAAATTTGTTCCCTTTTCACAAACGAATCAACGCCTCTCTCTCTCTCTCAGGATCTTCCTAATATTTTCACTCCTCTAAAGTATGCCACTCCGACTCTCTTGCAATTCATTTGATCTGGTGTTCTCTTCCCCTCTTGTTTATTTCCCTCAAAGATGGCTTCTCTTTCAGTTTTCACGATGCCTACGGCTTGCTTTATCAACATGCTTAACAGTCCAGGAGGGTAACCTAAATCGACGAACCTCCCTTTGCTGCGTAGAGGTAAGGCTGGGCAATCTCATAAGTGCTGGAGTGTTGTACTAGTCGGATGAACTCATTCTTAGCAATGTTCTTAAGTTGATTCGTTGGGTGACCTGAATCATAGGGTAAGCCCCTCTGCGAGAAGGTAGGTTTAACATATGGTGCGAAGGAAAGAGAACCATCCGTCTTCCTGCTCAAGTGATGATCTAAAAATGGGATGGATCCATTTTCTTCTTGTTCGAAGGTGAACTTGATTTCCTCCTGCCATTATTCAATTTGAAAAGGACTTCTCCAACACTGCTCCTTTTCAGCACAGCCAACACATCGTCAACAAATCTCTTCCAGAATATAATTCCTGGCTCGCTGTCACAGATATAGGAATCAAGATGTTGAAGGACAAGCTTGGCTAGGATCGGTGAGCACGAAAAGCCCATCGGAGCTCCACTGATCTGCCAGAAAGTTCTCTCCTTGAAGTCAACATATATGTGAGCCAGCAGCACCTTTAACATCACCGTATCACGCTCGTACACACTTTGGTCCACTTCCATTTTTGGGCAGATTTATCAAACATCTCTAAGGCTAGGAAAAGGTTTCACGATGTCAAAAGAAACTAGGACTTCTTCGTTAGCAAGATTCAGATCTTCAACGTCCTTAATTAACACTTCAGAGTGCTTCAGCCGACAAGGGCTTATCGCATACTTTCTTAGGTCACTAGCTAATTCCTAGTCCAGTTTCTGTGATGGGCCCCCTCTGGCTGTAGTTATCGGCCTTAGGGGCATCGCCTCCTTGCGAGTCTTGACCTGGGCAAAAATTGATGGTAATCCCTGGGGTGGGTTTGGACGCAGGCTTTCATACTCATCTTTAGTGAGACATTTCTCACATACCAGTCTAATCAGAGCAGCGGTAAGGGCATTCGATGGCATATTTCCTACATCCGGGCCTACTTCCTCGTACACACCAGACTCCAATATGTCGTAACCACTCACACATCATGCTGTTTTCAGTAGCTAGAAACTACAGTAACGTTGGCTTTATCTGCCATACAGATCGTAATTTGGTCACTATTGCGCAGTTTTCTAATTGCCTCAAGTTATTCTCTGGTGATATTAACTTTCAGCCGTAGAGCTTTGTCCAGGATTCTCTGCTGTTGGAGTTTCAACCGAGTTACTGGGTCAAATGAGTAGCCTTTCAACAGAAGCTGCACATCTGCTGTTAAATTTGCTAATGCAACAATATTCTCTGGACTGGGAACAGGAATAAACTTGAAATCCCTATTCAGTGCCCTCTTTTCACTTTCAGTCAATTCTATGCCTGCATCATTCACCACATACAGGAAATTTTCACTCTCATCTACTCGTGGGGCACTCATCTACACCCAGTGCCTTGACATAGGTGCCACGATGTCCACCCAGTGACTGCAACTTTCTCATATGGCGATCGCGCACACCTCTCATGAGATTCGCACGTCTACTGTCTACATACAAACACACTTCATTCCACAGTCTCCTCAACAGATTCGCTTGCAAAAATCTCAAGCATGAAAATATTGGTTTTCAGTGGATTTAACGTCCGATGGCATTCCCCTATTCTGGCGGCAAGAAACTGGTGACTCGCCTGCGCAGCGATGTTGCGGCCGCGCACACCTCCCGCTTTAAGTTTAACGCTTACCGATTGTGGGATGACACGTTCGCGTTTGCATGCCAAGTTGAGAGCAAAATGTCCCTCGAATTTAGCTGCACTACAACAAGTTTTCACATAGGATCCCACTTTTTTAAGCACACTGTGGGAATGTGCTGCCCTAATTTAGATGTAGATAACTGAAGAAGCACGTTTATTTAAGCCTGTAGAAGATAGGAGTACCATATTTTACACCTGTATGGACAAAATGCCTATCAAAAATTCCCAAATACTAAAGAGTATTTTTCACTTTGATTTTGAACGTCAACAATTTTTTACCGTAGTTAGAGAACATTCAAAGTATGATGGTTGCATTTTTCTAGATATTTCTTGGATTGTAGAAGGACTTCTATGTGGTCCACCGAAGGCATCACTGTTGCAAATGAGAGGTTGAATAAGACTCCTAGTAACAGGAAGGATGAAGCTGGAGATAGTCTTGCTTTTTTAAAATTTATTCCACCCAGACGGTGAAGAAGGTCCGAAGTGCTCCATAGGTCTTGTAGAAGGAGGTTTGGGTCTTCATTTTATAGAATCCAGTTGAGATACATGTGTGATTGAATTTGAAGTTGATGAAGGCGTGCTAAGACTGGCTTTAGTATTGCTGTGAAAACTTGTGGGGCTGCATGGAGGCCAAACGGAAGGGTTTGAAATTCAGACACTTTCCAGTTGTAAACGAAACGGAAGAACTGATGAACTACGTGAAGACATACGTTCTCTAAATCTATTGAGACTGTCTAGTCTTTATTTTCAGGGATTATCGTAAGGTTAGTCCGGTGTTTCCATCTTGAAATGAGAGATGTTCATTTTTCGATTGAGAGGCGTCATATTGAAAACTGAGTCTTTTTCCGCCAGTTTTCTTTGGCCTTAGAAAGATTGAACTGTAAAATCCAGGGCGCAAAGGGTCTTTGCTTTCTGCAATGGCTTCTTCCTTAAGAGTACTTGAATTTAGTTTGTCAGATTTTCTGAAGGTGGTGTTGTGAATTCCCACGGTGGGGGCGAAATCAGTGCCAGTTTGCTTTTGAAAGAGGGTTTGAAGCCAGGGATCGACGTAAGCAGTATCGCATCGCACTTTGCGATGCAGTATTGTTGTTTTGCTAATCAATTTTTATTTTGTGTCGCAAAGCTGCGACGCAAAATGTTAAGCTACATTGTTGCACTCTGCATGAGAACAGCATTCGTAGCAGCTGTTTTTACCAATAATTGGAAACAGCAAGTGATTAGCTTATGTGGATTGCATCGTTTAAGTGCGAAAAAAAGCAGCCAAAGTTAGTCGTTTTAATAGAAGCATGGATTGGGTACAGCCCACATAGCAGGAACGACCACAAGGAGAGGGTGGGAGAAAATGGTTTTGGAAGAGCGCTCATCTCGGTACTACTAGTCCAATGCATGGCCCAATGACAACCCCAACGATTCGCAACGATTGTGCACAACTGCCACAAATGTCTTGAAGCTGTAGGAATGTTACTGTCCAAAAATATTATGTGCTGTAATTAAAAATAACAAATAAATTAGACAGAATTAAAAAAAATACTCCATGAACTCAACGAGAGGTTTGGAAGGTTCTGTCTGTTGAGAAAATAAAAAGTAAAAACATGTGTTAGGCCCAGGCCTATTTGTTTTTAAGAAGTAAATAAAACAAAAACTGCTAATCAAAATTCAGCATCTGCTATAAAAGTTTCATTTTGCATCGCTGTTTTGCTAATCAATTTTGTGGGGTTAAGTCGAGCCCTGTTTGAAGCCCATGCTGATTGTTGAAAGAATCCATGGGTTCAGAGTTAATTCCCTCCAATACGATTAATGGTGTACTAGGTGACCGCCCACTGGAGATGCATCATGCTGAAAATTCTTCCAGTCGTGTCTTGGTTTGGGTTTCCCTCTGAAACTTGAAGAGAAATGTATTCGCATCTACAGGAGTGAGACTCCGGTTCTTTCCACCGCCACTTCCTAGGAACAGAGGTCTTCCACGAAAGGACTGCTGGTTGTTGTTTTGGTTGTAGCCTTCCTGATTTGATTGACTTCTTGGTTTATACCAGTCATTCTTGAACCCTTGTTTATGGTAGTACTTCACTAAAAATTAAGCTGCTGTCGCCCATAGAGATCTCTAGACAGACTGTTTTGTTCTTGTTTGGGCTTGTCAGTAGAGAATAATCTGTGGTATTGGAATCGATAAGATTTTTTTAGTAGACAGTGGCTAGTGGACTAATTATGTTTAGTCGCCACAATACAATTTTTGCTCGGCAATGAATACAATTAATAATTTCGTGGCCAAGCATAGTTTACATAATTTATAAGTTTGGCGGGATGCAAACTATAACTATGCTTGGCAACATAATTACAAATTACCTCCGTAGTGACAAAAAGAAAGTAGCCCATTCCCCTCCGGGAAAGAAAAAAAACAATGACGGTAAAAAGATTTAAAGTCCTGTGTAACATCGTGATCTTGCATTATACGATTATATACACGGACGCCTCGTGATGACTACTTTAATACTTAGCTCCAAACAACATTACAAGTGAGAGCCTTCAGGAGGCGTTTTACCACACATCTATATATCGAATCTGGATAGGCCATGCGTTTCAATATTACATCCCTCCCAACCTTAGAGTGTTTTTCCTGGATGGGTGAAATCATTTATGTAAATTTGCTTACTGAATACAGTTACATCTACAATAAACTAATACATTATCTTAATAAACTGTGTGGTTTGAATTAGGTTCTAATTAGTGGTCGCAATTACCGGTTATTTCATTAAACGTTTAACCTATATTTAAAACGTTCGGTTACCGTGTAACCGAGTATTAACAATGTTCACAAAACAATTGTTAAAAAAAATGTTTAGTAAAAACGTAGACCATTGTTTATTGGCATTATTCAGTAACAGTTTAGTAATAAATGCAGACCATTGTTTAATCTATCGTAGGTTTAATTGGTATGTGCTGGATCCACATTTTTTGGATTAAAGACGGATCTGATAGTCAATTATTCACCGGCTGGCGGTGTATGGTGTTTTCCACCAAGACGATTTTTCATGGATCCAGTTGATCCGCCTGCATATTTTAAAACTGTACCGCAGAATTCACATTTAACTGTCTCAGCAGAAGCTTTCTTAAGGTGGCATTGTAGGAAAAATATTACCTGACTTGGCGCACGTGGTGAAAAAAAGACGTAGCTATGATGATTGGCGATCCAATTATAACCACGATTGACAGCTCAGTTAAATGCATGTGCGCGAAATACTTCGGGTTGCTTGGACGAGTCTACTTTAGAAGTTTGGCCATTGGTGATGGGGGAGGGAGGGAGAAAAGTAGTGAAAGTCAAGTTTTAACTAAGTCGCACTGCATGTCCATCGATGCTATCTTGGTAGATTACGTTTACACGAACACGGAAATTAAAATCCGTTTAACCGAACTTGCCACGGTTATCGGTTACACGTTTAACCGTTGCTACCACTAGTTCTAATGAACTAACTAAAGGTTGCTCATTTGCTACTAAACTAATCAAATGTCTCTTGAACAGATTAAATCTTGATACACAGTTCAAATTATTTACGCTTCTGCGATTAAGCGTCGAGGGGCCTTTCAAGATTGCACCTTGGCACTATGGTAGTGAAGTTGGCTAATGTAAGTTCCACCTTTCTGTCAATGCCAGGAAATCACAGCGTTTCCCTGAGTAGTTGCTTGGTCTTGGTGTAGGGTTTCCTGTGTGCTCTGGGTTGCACCTTGGCATCACTTCCCTGTTTTGGTTTGTCGTTTGTTCGTGAGGAGATGGGAAGCAATCATCACTCTCCTCAGGTCTTTCAAGGTATCGTGCTCCTGGGCACATTCAGGTGAGATTTTCTTGAAAAAGATCGGGTGTCTGGCGATGGTTCAGCCACTTGCAAGTGAGGTGATCATGTGGCCTTTCACAGCAGTTACCTTGAAAGGTGTCATGTGATATGGTGTTGACGTCTTGGTGCAACGTTCCTTCAGGACAAGCACATTATCGCCGACAGCAATTAGTTTCATCACTGAGGCATGGCGCCGTTGATATTCAGCCATGTGACTTTTTGACGCCTTGTTGATTAGGATTAACTTTGGTTTTCTGTGGCATGTTGGGTAGTTTAGTCCTGATTCTTCTGCCAAAGACGATGTCAGCGGATGGCTGTGATGTTGACGAATGGGGTGTTGCACGATATACACGTCTCTGCGCAATTAGTTCATGCTTCCAGTTTATTCCCTGCACTGTGGCAGCTCTGATAGTTTTGCCGACTACGCATAAAGCGTTCAGCAATTCCATTGGTGTGAGGCCAGCGCGGCGCGTGATCCTTCTGTGATGGAATCCCAGTTCTTTTGCAAAGTTTGCGAATTCGTGCGACTGGAAAGGAGGTCCATTGTCAGTCTGGAGGACTTCGCGGATCCCATGTATTAAGAATAACTTGTCCGTTTTGGGCATACAGTTTGGCATGATATTGATCTTATTATCTTCACTTTTGGGTAGCAAGAGTGATTGTCGATGACCATGAGGAGGTAGTCGCCGTTTGGGAATGGCCCAGCGAAATCTGCGCTAAGTTCCTGCGAAGGTTTGTATGGCAGCTTGGACATCTGGACTGGTGGGTTGAGCTTTCGTGGTACTGCGGCTCGGCACGGAATGCAGTTGGCTAATGTAAGTTTCACCTTTCTGTCAATGCTAGGAAATCACAGCGTTTCCCTGAGTAGTTGCTTGGTCTTGACCAATTCTTGGTGCCCTTCGTGAGCAAGCTTGACTGCAGTTTCTTGCAGGTCAGTCGGGACGACCAATCGATTGCTTCGTACCGGAGGTCTTTATTGTTTGATGCAGACAGTTCACTTCCAATGATGTAGTATGGTTGCATCTAGGTCGTCTCATGGGCACTCACCATACCATGACCTGTTCCCAAGTGTCTGTGGTGACAGTCTCAATGATTCTGGTTAGGAGGCTGTCTTCCGTGGTTGCTTCCTTCAACTTGGTAATGTCGAGTACTTCGGTAAGCTGACCCAGTGTGTGGAACTGAATCTGTTTGTCAGCTAACTTTTGTAGTCTTGAAGTTTTCGGTGGTTCCTTAGCCTTTTGTCTTGATAAGTAATCTGTAGGATTTTCCTTGCCTAGGCAGTGTATCATGGTGTCATAAGAACTAAGCATGCAAGTGTGCTCGCCATTTCTCGATTCATGCCGAGGCCTGGTATGTTGTTTTGTTAAACACAGCTTCCAAATGCTATGGTCGGTTATAATTTTGAAGTTTGCGACGTAGACGTACAGATGGAATGTTCGGCATTCCAGACTACAGTCAAAGCCTCTCCTTCTGTCTTAAGAGTATTTTTGTTCCACTTCTGTGAGTGATTTGCTTGCATAAGCAACTTCAGACACTGGCGTAGCACATTAGGTGAATATCACTCCAAGACGGACATTGGCATAGCACGTTGGGCGAGTATCGCTTCAAGAACCGTCGGGTTTGGGTCAACCAGAATTTTTGTGTATTTTTCTTGTCAAAGTATACAGTTGCATCCTCCAAGGCATCGTCCTAGTCTTCGCCCCAATGCCACTCGGCATCTTTTTTCGTAAGGTTGCGTAATGGCGTTAAAAGGATCGCATAATTGGATATGAATCTAGCGCAGTACGTCCTTATGCCGAGCAGGCTACGTAGTTCATGACGTTTGTTAGTTAGTTCTGAATTGCCCGAATTTTCATTGGGTCTCGGGAATTTCCGATGGTGGAGAAAATCATTCCCAAGTACTTGAATGAAGGTTATTTGTAAGAGCAATTGCTTCGTTTTATCGCATGGTCTTCCTCTTTGAATCTATGTAGTACTGCACGTGTTAGTTCGGCGTTGTTTCCTTTGGTCGTAGATGCCACCAGAACCTCATCACTTTCATTTTGCGCTGCGTGAATTGGCTTGGTTACTCTTTCCACCTGCTTCTGGAAGATTTTGGAAGAGACGTTCAGTCCACATGGCAAACCTTTACACCTCCACAACCCCAAGAGCATTGCAAATGTCGTCAAGTGTCGGCACTCTGGAGCTAGCTCAACTTGCAGATCTCCTTCTCGCATATTGAAGTTTGAAAATTGCATCATATTTGCAAGGCTGGACGTTATTTCTTCAACTGTAGGTATAATGTGACATTCTCACATAACAGCTCCATTCACGGCTCGTAAGTCAAGGCAAATTCTAATCTCTTCGTTTGCCTTAGGTGCAATTACCAAAGGGGAGACCCAGGTGGTGGGGCCTTCGTTCTCTCGATAATGTCATTTGTTTCCAACCACTTGAGATGTTCGTCGACCTTATCCCGATGGTGGTATGAGGTATGGTACCGTGCATTAACTGTTGGTGGTACGTCTTTGTTTATGTATACTTTGGCTTGCATGCCCTTTAACTTGCCGATACAGTTAGTACCTTCTGGAAAGTCAGCTAGGACGAATTTCCAGAAGTCACAAACGGGATTGGAAAACTGAAAAACTTTCAGGCCAAGATTTACATGGACGAGAATATTCCTCGTACTGTGAACATAAGGTATAGAATTCCTATCCACTTGAGAGAAAAAGTTGAAGATAGATTGAAATGGTTATTTGACAATGACATTATTGAACGAGCAACAGGACCAACCACTTGGGTATCGCCAATTGCCATTGCTCCCAAGGCAAATGGAGCTATCAGAATCTGCCTAGATCTCCACGCAGTAAATGAAGCCGTTAAACGTGAACGACATAACTTCGACGGTCGAAGAAGTAATGGCAAAATTGTCAGGTATGGACACGTTCGCACAACTTGACATGCCTGATGAATACCTCCAACTAGAACTAGCACCAGAGTGTAGGCACATCACAACATTCGCCACACACACCGGATTGTGGCGCGTCAAAAGGGTTCCCTATGGACTCAGTGTTGCGAGCGAGATATTTCAGAAAGAGATAGAACGAGTACTTGAACCAGTCAAATCGGCACGCAATGTAAGCGACAACATTTTAATCGCCACAAAACCAAAATGTGATCATGCTGCAGAACTGCAAGTAGTACTGACATGCTACCGCGACAATGGCTTGACAATTAAACGAAGCAAGTGTTCGTACAAAAAGTCGTCCTTGAAGTACTTGAGGATGATATTTTCAGCAAAAGGAGTGTCGCTGGACGCAGCGAAAATAAAAGCGATTGAAGAACTACGAACACCTCAAAATGCCTCAGAAGTACGTAGCCTACTCGGAATGACGACTTACTGTGCTCCTTTCATTCCACATTATGCTTCATTTTCTTTCGATTAACTGCAGTTTGGCAATGGTCGGATGAGGAAGACCAAGCTTTGCAACAAATTATCCGAAGCTTAAAACAAGAAACTGAATGCCTATTTTGACAGAAACAAATCGACAGAAATCATAGTCGACGCCGGTCCTTATTGTTTAGGCAGTGTTTTGATTCAGCGTGAAAAACCAAACGGTAAGGATTTCAGTGTCATCGCATTCTCGAGTCGACCGTTGACAGATACAGAATCTCGGTACTCTCAGACGGAGAGAGAGGCCCTTGCTGTGACATGGTCTGCCGAAAATTTTCACATGTGCACAGTTCTTATTTTAAAATTATAACCAATCACAGACTGTTAGTCACGATTTTTAACAAGACGTGTCACCATTCTCCAGCGAGGACTGAACGTTGGTCGATCCATCTACACGCTTATGACGTCGAAGTGGTGTATCGACCAGGAGCAGACAACCCCGCAGATTACTTATCACGACAAAAGGCAAAAAAGAACTTTCAGCAACCTACAAAACTCGAAACGGCAGCTGAAACTTATATTAACTTCCTAATGAGTGCGCCATTAAACGAAGCGCTTGTTGGAAGTGAGCGTCACAAGTTTACGTGGTGCACTTCCGTTCTGGCTAACGGCCATTGTAGTTGCTGACTGACAGCAGACGACGGAGGACGTGTGTTGACTTTTGGGAGCGGTCAACATGCCGATCACTTAAGATAACCTTCGTCAAAAGAGAAAGCCTAAAGAACCAAGGCCCTTATGCATAAGGGGCCTTCCCGACCTTGACAATTCGGCCAGAGAGGGGAACGGCGACAGCGGCAATTCAAGAGAGACCAACACCGCATGTTAGGTCTAACACTGCACCGTTCAAGGTCAAGCAAAAGTCTGTCGCGCGGCCGCCGTTAACAACGAGGTGAGCAACCGTAAATGCCTACGCCTATGTCAGTATGTTAGACTGTCGATTGCTCCCATAATAGGTTTCCTTGTCTAGTACGTACTTCCCACTCTGCTTCTGTTCAGAAATGACAGACTCCAACATTTCTTGGTTACGGGCCCAGCAGCAGCAATGGCAGTAATAACAGGAAGTCCCGGATCGGCGCCAAACGTACTAGCATCGAAACTAACAAGGCAAATTTTTTTTCTCAAAAGAATGGACTGTTACGTCGTGTTCCACTTCAATTTCGAGAAGTTTTGAAAAAAATTAAAGATGGCGGCCACCACATAGACGACAGGAAT
The DNA here is from genome assembly GCA_023313725.1 of Lithobius niger. Taxonomy (NCBI): domain Eukaryota; kingdom Metazoa; phylum Arthropoda; class Chilopoda; order Lithobiomorpha; family Lithobiidae; genus Lithobius; species Lithobius niger. Next base: position 252,815 of record JAHWFP010243751.1, read on the forward strand.
ATTCCAGAGTTTGAATACTTTTAGAATTTTTTGTTGCAATATACACAACGACTTTTTTAGTGATTTATGCCTCTATACACGCTATCATTAAAAAGAGAAGGACGATTTGTTTATAAGGATTATTGTGTATATACTTGACCAGTTTGCAGAAAATAACGTATTTTACGAGTTTTTTTTCTAGAGGAAGGAAAAATCAACTTGAAGACGATTGATTATGGCATGACGTTTTAGAAGTTTTTTTTTGCGAGAATCATGGCTACAATTGACGACACGAAGTCTTTATACCAGAGACCACAGAGAAGATGACTACGAATTGTTGTGTGATGACATTAAGCCAAATAATGGTAAGAGACGTACATATGAATCAGCTATATTTACGTGTATCAAAACAAGTTCCATGCCACCAGCGCGAGCCACACAGTATGCTGGGCCACACGCAGCTGGCCTCGTGATGCGTACCGTGACGCCCTCCTGCCAACGGGGCACACGTACACACTACTACGACATCTCCCCTTTTTACCAAAAACCCATCACAACACCAAGCATGCAACTGTTCACAAATGCTTTACAAATCCAGTTTCTTGGGAGGGATGACAACCCGCCCAGATCTTGTGATGGTCTCTCTAGGGGCTGCCGCACATGACGCTGTAGGTAACACTGATGTATTAGTTGCTGGCGAAGCCTGGGGAGCACTCACTGACACGGATGATTCACCGTGCACTGGAGAACCATCAATTGGTGGCAGTGCCTGCAAGTGTTGCGATGCCCTGCGCACCGTTCCCTCTGGAGTGGAAACTAGATATGAGCGTGGCGTGAAGTGCTTCGACACAATTTGACCTTCACGCTGAAGATCTGTTATCCAAACACGAGATTCTTCAGGGAACTCGTTACGTGGCAGTGTGCGGTGTCTCAAGTCATAGTCACGCTTCTGTCGCTGTTTCAATTTGTTGTCCATGTCGCGCACGGCACTGTGGTTGGGTAGCTGCGGCTGCAGCTGCGAAGACAGTCTTGGGAGACCAGTGTTCAGCTGACGACCCATAAGCAGTTGCGCGGGACTGTAGCCCGAACTGCCCGGTGTCGCACGATACTCTAACAAGGCATCATACAGGTCGTCCGCTCGAGCAAGTAAACGCTTCACAGTCTTAACTGAAGCCTCGATAAGCCCGTTACTTCGTGGCAGATGGGGGCTGCTTGTGATGTGACAGAAGCTGCGCACTTGGGCCAATTCGCCAAGGGCCTCTGCTACAAATTGGGGTCCATTGTCCGACCTGAGCACCTCTGGCCAGCCGTGACGCGAGAAAATTGCTTTGGCAGCAGCTATCACCGCCTTAGCAGTTGTGGAGGTCATGATCATCACCTCTGGGTACCTCGAGTAATAGTCCGTGACGAGAAGGTAGTTTTTCCCTTCCCTGTAGAATAGATCGGCTCCCACCACTTGCCAAGGACGCTCTGGGAGTTCCGTAGGCATCAAAGGTTCACGCTGTGGTTTTGTCGACTTAAGGCATACCTCGCACGATGACGCGATTGTGGCAATGTCCCGTGCCACCACACTGCTTGATTGGCCTTTTGACGTTAACGTTCAATACCCATGTGACCCTCATGAATCTTCTCCAGGATCTCCTGTCTTAGTGATTTAGGGATGACAAGCCGGTTACCCCTTGTAAGCACACCTTCTTGCACTGTAAGTTCATGTCGCGTAGGCCAATACTGGACAGCTCGGAAGTCAACTGACTTCCTGTGGCGCGGCCATTCGGTTTGAACGTACTTGCAAACGATGGTAAGCTCACCATCTGTCCGCTGGGCTTCTCGGATGTCTTCCAGTTTTTTACTGCTTGCGGGGAGTCCTGCCATGACATTACGTACATGTGCTGTGACATCGTCTTCTGTTAGGCTGCCGGGTTCTGCAACTGTGCTGCGAAGAGGCGCACGTGACAATGCATCTGCTGTCTTGATTTCCGTGCCAGGAACGTAGATGACTGTGTACGAATAGTTCATAAGCCGCATTTTAATGCGCTGTAGCCTAGCAGATAGATCAGCGAGGTGTTTCGTAGAGAGAATTGGGACGAGCGGCTTGTGATCCGTTTCTAGCGTGAAATGGAGTCCATTTAGGTAATCGTTGAATCGTTCAATAGCCCAGAGGCTTGCAAGTGCCTCCTTCTCGATCTGTGCCCAGCGAGATTCTGTGTCCGTGAGAGCACGCGACGCGTAGGCTACTGGCCTCCAATTCTTATCCACCTCCTTCCGCTGCAGAAGCACTGCACCCAAGCCATAAGATGACGAGTCCGCTGACACTCGCGTTTCTAACTTGTGATCATAATGTGCGAGCACTGGGGCTCTCGTCAAAGCTTCTTTGATGTGGGTGAAGGCCATTTCTTGGTCGTGTCCCCACACCCATTCATGCTTGGAACTAAGTAAAATTCTTAGTGGTTGTGCCTCCTCGGCCAGATTGGGCAAGAACTTTCCCAACTGGTTCACCATCCCAAGGAAGCGAAGTAGTTCCTTTTTGTTGGTAGGGGGCTCGAAATTTGTGACCGCAGTTACCTTGGCTGGGTCAGGGCGGACACCAAGACGATCCACAATGTGTCCAAGGAACTTGATTTCTGACTTCGCAAATTCACATTTCTTTGTGTTTAGTGTGACACCTGCGTTTTCCAAAGCATGCATGACCCTGTCCAGCTTAGCATCATGGTCGGGCGTCCCTTTCCCCGCAATGATCACATCGTCGATCGCGGCTCAACCCCAGGACATCCCTCCAAAATTTCCTTCATCCTTGCCTGGAAAAATTCTGGAGCCGACTTCAAACCTGGTGGTATGCGCGTGAAGCAGTATCGCCCCCATGGCGTGATGAACGTTGTCAACAACTGTGACTCCTCGTCCAGTGTCGCCTGCCAGAAACCATGGTTGAGGTCCAACTTAGTGAAGACCGTAGCACCAGCCAGTCTTCCTAGAATCTCATCAACAGTGGGAAGTACTGTACGATCACTAACCAAGTCCCCGTTGAGATCAACAAAATCGACGCAAATTCGGAGGTCTCCGTTAGGCTTTTTTACGAGAACCATACCAGCACATCTTTCTGTTGGCTCATAAACCCTGCGAATCACTCCCATGTCCTCCATACGATCCAACTCTGCCTTCACCTTATCATGCAGTGCAAACGGGATATGCCGGGGTGCACGTAGGGGTTTTGGGTGGGTTTCCGCCTTGACCTTGATGCGGTATGGCGGGTCTAACATTTTGCCCAGGCCCTGAAACACTTTCGGGTACCTCTCAAAATAGTTTGTAGCATTAATTTGTTTAATGCGCGCCACAAGATTTAAACGAAGTGCAGCATCTCGGCCTAACAACGGCATCTTCTCACCCTCGACAACCAACCTTCACCAATGTTGGTCGCCACTCGCCAAATGGCGAGGAAAATTCAGCAGTTGGCGACTTGGTTTTTGGAGCTACTCGCCAAAATGGTGACTGATTAACAAAATCCGATGCTGAAATTGCTGAAATTGAAATTGAAATGCTGAATAGAAACAAGCGGTTTGCGGAATTGCGTGCAGAATTACAAGGGCTCTCCAACCAAGTGTGCAATACTGTTGCCAGAAACTTAGCTGATTGGAGAGTTAGATTAATGCAAAAAACATTTTTAGCATTAAGTAGCAGCATAACTGCTAAAATTGTTCCTACATGGCGAGGAGGTAATGGGCAATGGCGAGTGCATTTTGATGTCTACCGGCCAAGTGGCGAGTGCCACACAATTCACATTCGTGAAGGTTGTCGACAACATAAATAACCTGATCTGTTGTGGCATCCTGAGCAGTGATCTTGGTTTCAAACATACCTAATGTCTTTAAACGTGCATCACCTGGACCCACCAACGTCTTTGTCGGGTCTGAGGGGTGGCATGCCCTGAGAATCATACAGCCGTGCTGGCAATATCGTAGCATCTGCACCTGTGTCAATGAAAAATCCAATATCACTCTGGCATACATGCACCTGAACTTGAAATACCTCCCTGGAGTTCAAACAAGGCTGGAAGGAAGCTTCAACCGGAGCTACAACCAAATGTTCATGAATCTCTAACTCTTGCAAGATGCGCACTGGCCCAAGGAACAATTCGTTGCAAGTTTGCTCCTGGACAGCTTGCACTGAAGCACTGGACCGACACACAACCCCAAAATGTCCCTTTTTCCGGCATTTGTTGCAAGATTTGTCCTTTGCTGGGCACGATTGTTTGCTGTGGGATGTCAAAGAACCACACCAGTTACATTTGCCGCTTCCTGACTTGTGGGAGCTGTCGCCTGAAGCCTGCGAACGCGACTGTGCTGACTCAAATTGGTTGGATTTGTCCCCACGTTGCTGCTGCCGCTGCCTAGCACCAGTTTGAGTAGCACGCACCCGATCAACTGTCTCAGTAGCAATTGTAGGCTTAAAATTACTGGTCAGCAGCACTTGTTGCCTGTCGATTTCCTCCGATTGCAAAGCAGTCTGAATTGCACTATCCAAAGTTAGTTTACTGTCCAACTGAAGTTTCTTTGACAATTTTTTATCAAGGATCCCTACCACAAAACGATCACGTGCCTGTTCATCCCGATGTGCTGTTGTGCTGTAGCCACATCGCAAAGCCTGTTTTTTTAATGCCAGAGAAAACTCGGAAATCGTCTGACCATTTTCTTGCACCATTACATTCAGTTTGGCCCGTTCAAAAATGTAGTTTACTTTCGGTTCGAAATAGTCTTTGAACTTAGCGAGCACAGTGTTGTATTTTACCTGGTCAGCTGCCGACAAGCAAAAAGAATTAAACACATCTTGCGCTTTACCGCCCATGTAGTACACAAGAGCAGCTACTTGAAAATCCTCACCTTTTTCTGCTAAACCACTAAGCAAGCGATAATGCATAAAGCGTTGAAGCCAACTTTCCCAACGACTTGCGTCACTAAAGTCTAACTTGTCCGGTGGTTGCACGAGAAAGGCGTGAGCGTCGGCCATTCTTGCTTTTATTTTTACGCGCTGCTTCACAGCAAAATTCGGGACGATTGGTGTGATCACCGCTAGTTTCGATTAAAACTTTCGTGTCTAGCTGACCTGTCCAATGTTCCCGTTCACCAGAACCTCGCTCAAAAGTTCGCAGAGATGTTAGGCACCACTTCTGACACCATGTTGTGTGATGACATTAAGCCAAATAATGGTAAGGGACGTACATATGAATCAGCTATATTTACGTGTATCAAAACAAGTTCCATGCCACCAGCGCGAGCCACACAGTATGCTGGGCCACACGCAGCTGGCCTCGTGATGCGTACCGTGGCGCCCTCCTGCCAACGGGTCACACGTACACACTACTACGACACGAATCATGGAGAATTAGGCTTGAATTCGCTTTAGAAGAGAGAAAGTTGCTAAATAGTAAAATGTGTTGATGGTACTGCTGTACAGCCTAATCCTGATACAGAGCCTGCAGTCAAGAACAAATTTGAGGAAGACAAAGCAACATACAGGAGGATAATACTGGTGACCCTAGACAACAAGAACATGAAGAGATTAAACAAGTTTACGGATCCCAAAGACATTTGGACGCAACTTGAGGAAACCTATGCTGCCAAGTCGAGACTTTGTAGGCTGGACGCACTCACGGAGCTCATCGAATGCAGGTTTCTCCCACACGATACGGGGAGGGATTACGTCTTGAAGGTACAACGATGTGCCGACGAGATTGAGAAGGCTGGTTGCTCTCCTGTCAGTGATGAACTAGTCTGCCTTTTCAAGATTCGAGGAAGAATCTTTGCCGGAAGAATATGAACAGATCGCCATAATCATATGACAAGAAGGACTATACCGTCAAGAAGGTTGGCAACTTGATAATTAATGAGTACAAACGCAAGTCCGCTAAGGCAAAGCAAGTGAGCAGCGAGAGACAATCGATTTTGAAGATTGCCAAGACCCAAGTTGCTAATCCGTCGGTTGTACAGGAACAACACTTAAATGTCACATGAGCACGAAGGAAAGAAGAGCGAATCTGCTTTAATTGCTCGAAGAAGGGACATCTTGCAAGGGATTGCAAATTGAAGAGACGAGGGCCAGTCTCAGTTGACAAGAATGGTAAGCCCTCTAACTATGCATCGAGTATAGGGGTGTATTGCTCCACGATCCCTGAAACTCGTATGGAGAAAGAGTCGTTACTCCTAGATTGTGCCGCTACTAAGCACATGTTCTTCAGAAAGGAAGATTTTATCCACTACGAAAAAATAAAAGGAGAGACTGCTGTCTTATCAGACAAGTCGCAGACACCAATAGTGGGGAAAGGAGTTGTCCAGCTGACACTACATGGGCATGAAGTGAGCTTCAGCAATGTCTACCATGTACCGACCTTACACACGAGAGTTATATCCCTCGGACAGATGCAGCAGAATGGCGCAAGCGTGCATTTCCTACCAGGGAAAAGGATATGCAGCATTGATTTAGCAAGTAGCCCTAAATCCAAGTTCCGAATCTTCAGGACGGAAGAAAAAATTTACAAAATGGAGGATTTTTCAATCACAACTGACCACATGAGGCCAGAAGTAAGGAGTGCCCTAGGTTCGAAGAGCAAAACCACGAGGTCACGAGAAGCAGCACTCACGAAGCAAGTAAATTCCTGCACTCAGCGCAAAGAAGTCAGGAATGACTACTGGGAATGGCCGAAGATTAGGCCATCTGCCATATGACTCTTTACGCCGTATGCAAAAGCAGAACCTAGTAGTGGGTTTAGAGAAAGCCGTACTTAAACCGCCAGAAGAGCTTTGTGAAGTGTGCCAGTTCGGCAAGTTCAGTCGGTTGCCTTTCAACAAGACAACGCGTCAAAGAGCTACGAGGAAGCTAGATCTGATTCACAGCGACGTTTGCGGACCACTGAAGGTTAAGACTAACCAAGGCTTCTCATACTTCATCACTTTTATAGATGACTACTCTCGTAAAGCTACAGTTTACTTGATGAAGCATAAAAGTGAGGCTCTGGAGCACTTCAAGACGCACAAAGCTAGAGTGGAGAAAGAAACTGGACTTTCAATCAGAGCTTTGAAAACCAACAATGGTGGAGAGTATTGATGAACACAATTCAAAGAATTTTTACGTACCTGCGGGATTCGTCACGTGAAGACAAACGTGTACACACCTCAAGAAAATGGGACCGCCGAGAGGCACAACCGCACGTTGATGAACCTAACCCGCACAATGTTAGTGGGGGTGAGGGGGTTCAGGAAAACCTTGTGGGGTGAGGCTTTGCGGATGGCCTGTTTCCTTAGCAATACTTGTGCAAGCCGGACTCTGAACAAGACGCCACAGGAACTTTGGACCGGTAGATCACCGTCAGTTCGCCATTTGCACGACTTCGGAACCAAGGTCTATGTTGCAGTTTCAGCGCAGAGAAGAGGCGGAAAACGCGACGCATGGTCAAGAGTAGGCAATTTGATAGGCTACTCGCAGAGCAGTAGAGGCTACCGGATCCTGATACCCGAGACTTATGAAGCAGTCGAGTCACGAGACGTCAGGTTTGAGGACGTGTCAGGCAAACCAGTGAAGTGCAGCAACGAGTTTGAAGACGTAGGCTACACACTGGAGAGCAAGGCAAGACAGGACTCAGACTTCAGTGGGGGTAAAGCGAAGACCACTAAGCCAAGCCGAGACCTAACCACTAGCGGGGGTAAATACCTATTGCTTACGGGTATTACTCAACCCAGGACCTACAAACATGCCATGGAGAGCCCTGAAGCTGAAAGCCGGAAGAAGGCGGCATTAGAAGAATATGAGTTGCTAATGAAAATGGGAGTATGAACCTTAAGTGATCTTCCAGAAGGCAGGAAAGCCATAGGCAACAAGTGGGTGTTTAAGGTGAAGGAAGACACAGATGGTAATGTGGAGAGGTATAAGGCAAGGCTTGTGGCAAAGGGTTTCACAGAGGCATGGAACCGATTACTTCGAGACATACAGTCCCGTGGCCGGCATTGGAACCGTTCGAACATATTGGAACATTGGAACATATTCTTCTAGTGTCAGCTTCCGTCATGAAAGGGTGGAGTGTACATCAACTCGACATCAAGACAGCGTACTTGAACGGGGAGATTTCAGAAGAGATATTCATGAAGCAACCAGAAGGGTTTGTGGTGGAAAAGGAACGTGAAAAAGTTTGTAAACTTCTGAGAAGTCAGTGTAGGCTAAAGCAATCCGGAAGATGCTGGAATCGAACCGTGGACAAAAGGTTCCAGAAGTCAGGACTCCAACGGAGTGAAGTGGAACCGTGCGTATATTTGGTGCCACAGGGTGAAGAGATGGGAATTGTGTGTGTCTATGTTGACGCCGACACAATGATGGCTAAAAATGACGAGATCAAGACGAAGATTGGAGAGAGCTTCCAGTATAGAGACTTGGGCAAATTGAACCATTTGTTAGGGATCAAGATGATCATGGTGCCAGTTAACTAAATACGGATGCAAACCTATTTACGTTGCCTTTTGGACTTATATGTCAGACTGCCTGAGCGGGGAATCGAACCCAGGACCTCTGAAATCAAAGGCCAAGGCCCTACCGCTAAGCCAGACTGACACGGCCATGGCAGTTAAAACGTTCAAGGAAGACTTTATTGCTGTTTTGTTTTCCTCGTATCTATTGTAATTATGCTCCGATTTTTAATCTGTTTTCGTAGTTTGTCA